>VMBQ01006229.1:12946-23668 GCA_007657795.1 Dreissena rostriformis | reverse complement strand
GCCTTTGGTGCTCATTTTGGAACCAAGAGAGATTGAAGAGGAGACGTTTTCAGCAATACTGGATGGCTCATTTCTCAAACCACTCCCATCGTCATCTGCCAGTAAAGAAACATCCCATGTTAATGTATTTTTTCTTTCATTAATTGGGTTGTGCTCATGCAAACAGTTTTTATATTTTTTTTAATTAAGCAGTTCACAAAATGATCATTCATAAGTCATTAACTGAAGTAACCACCGCCTCAAAGGCCACCAACTGCTTGAACGGCCTAGTAAGGGTTCAAACCCACAGCATTTAGATATTGTGGTCAAAAAGTGCATTAATGCAATCCAAAGGTGTAATATAAAATATGAAGAAGTGAAACTCCAGAAGCTGCAGCAGTATTGCAGTTTTATCATACACACCTCTGTGGTCCTTTATTTATGGCAAGGAACCAATTGCCAAAACGGTACAGTACGGCACAAAACGAAACAACATATACACATAGTAGAATAAAGCTGGGGTCACCGCCTTGGAACGGTCAATGCTAAGCATTGGGGGTTTAAACCAGTTAATGAGCGCTCAACCTCACACTTGGCCCAGCAATATTCATGATACATATAAGTGTAAATAAAATTTAACCTCATAGCATTGCAACTCAAATTAAACAGTAATAAAAGGGAATTAAAACGCATTCAATTTAATTACTATTTTATTACTCAATGGTTGAAAGGAGACCAGAGCAACAGAGTTACAACTTTTTGAGGCACGATGAAATGAAATTACTAACACGCATCAACTACATCCCTTCTTTATACGAAAAAGATTTCAGAATATAGCATCATATAGTAAAAATTTCAGATCATCATCGCGCACCTACAGGAAGAAGCAGCAATATTGGGTGTAAAAGATCCAAATTACCTACTTGATTGTTTATGTGACTAATTCAAAATAAATAAAACGAAGCTTAAAAATAAATTGATCAAGAAACTACCATCAGAGAAAAAATAATTATGAATAAAGTTGACCGATATAAACTGGCGTACATGTACCTATCATGTAGCTAAAACAGTGTCGGTTGTTCGTAGCGATGACGTATTTAGGAGGGAAGACACGATGACGTCACCAGTAACAAAATTAAGCATTAAGACTCAATACTTGTAGACTTAAAGTTCAAGGTTTTTAGAGCAAGAATGTTCTACACTATCATCAAGTAGTCCACACGATCAGAAAGTAGTCCACTCTATCAGAAAGTAGTCCACACGATCAGACAGTAGTCCAGTCTATCAGAAAGTAGTCCATACTATCAGAAAGTAGTTCACACGATCAGAAAGTAGTCCACTCTATCAAAATGTGGTCCACATGACCAGAAAGTAATACACACTATCAGAAAGTAGTCCACACTATCAAAAAGTAGTACACACTACCAAAAAGTGTCATGACTTTGTCGAAGTCATGATCGCATAACATGACAATCGTATGACGACATTAAGCAAGTTCATGTTCGTAATACATTAACATTTTCAGTTATTTCGTACAAGAGAGCATTCTTATTTGTTTTCCAAAAAGAAATCCAGTGTATATCATTTGTACGGATTTTGAATAAGTATCTTGACAGTAATGTTCCCGATAAACAGCGAATAGTTCGCACAATAAGGTGATCAAAATTATATTTTTACATTAAATGGGGCATATCCACGTTTAATTCTTAAACGGAATCGAATCCCGCAGGCACTGTTGTTAAATAACACTGTGAAGAGACTTAATCTCATCCTGCAAATCACACTTGCAGGGACCAAAAGCTTATTATTGATACAATAGAACGCGTTGTAAATCCAAATAAAACTGCTGTGCAGTTCAGTATGAACAGTGAAGTAGCGGCAACCGTATTAACAAAACCCGTTGCTTTTATGCAACAATTATTAAAGTTTAACTAAAATTGACAAGGGGAGAAACGCTCTTGCATGCGCACATGAAAACATGACAGTAGTGTCCATACTGGAACTAGGTTAAAGAGCCTGGAAATTGATGTGACTGCTATGAGGAGTTTTGAATCGCATATAACTTTATCTGGTACTGACTAAGATGTATGACAACAAATCTCAGGCAAATCAACATGGTAACCTACAAAATACAACACCACCGAATAAATGTAATAACATGTACGGAAAGGCACGACAATATGAGCTGTAGCTGAATTAATGTTGATTTATGAAACTTTGATAACCAGACAAGGACACGAAATCAATACACTATGGGTGAATTATTGAGTAATTAGTAGCAAAATAGCACATGTGTACGTCGGTGCTGAAGTGACCCATGTTCCGTACAGGAGGCCCCACATACTCCGTGCGCCGGAAATACTGGACTCCACGTTGCAGCCGAAGGTTGTGAGAGTGTTGCTCTCTTTGACCTTATGGATCATAGTCCCGTTATTCGGGTCCGATGGAATGGTACAGGTTGCTAATAAACAGTGAGTGTATAAAAACTAATGCACACGTTGACCAGTCCCTTGTATGTATTATCGATTGTTTTTGTATGTCTTTGCATTTAATATTTTTATTTGAAAACATTTTTACTAGTGTACCGTAAAGTATATTTGTAAAGTTACATGGAAATAATGAAATAAAGATAACTACTTTACATGTAAAAGAACGCTGTTTAAACGTTATTTTAAATTAGGCATGCGCACGTAGCGGATGATAAACATAAATATGTATTATAAAGCATTTTACTCAGTGAGAACAAACGACAAGAGTTAGTTATACAAAATATAGATAACAAACAACACATTGTAGATAACAAAAACATATGCGTGTTTTAATCTCTTATGTACGGAATACCGTTAGTGCCATCGTGGTTACACAATACAATCCAGAGGCCGACAATGCAACAACGCGATATTATGATGGCGACAATCCGTTAATTCGATGACGACAGTGCGACAATACGATGGCGACAGTGCGATAGTACGATGGCGACAATGCGACAACGCGATAGTACGATGGCGACAATGCGATCATACGATGACGACAGTGCGACAATACGATGGCGACGGTGCGATAGTACGATGACGACAATGCGAAAATGCAATAGTGCGATAATACGATGACGACAATGCGATAATACGATGACGACAGTGCGATAGTACTATGGCGAGAATGCGACAATGCGATAGTGCGATAATACAATGACGACAATGCGATAATACGATGACGACAGTGAGATAGTACGATGGCGACAATGCGATAGTGCGATAATACGATCACGACAGTGCGACAATACGATGGCGACAGTGCGATAGTAAGATGGCGACAATGCGATAGTACGATGGCGACAATGCGATAGTACGATGGCGACAGTACGATATGACTATCGCATTGTCGCCATCGTACTATCGCGTTGTCGCACTGTCGTCCTCGTATTATCGCATTGTCTCCATCGCATTTTCGCGTTGTCGGATTGTCGCCATCGTACTATCTCACTGTCGCCATCGTATTGTCGCACTGTCGTCATCTTATTATCGCATTGTCGCCATCGAATTATAGCATTGTCGCATTGTCGCACTCTGGATTTTAATGTGAGCCACGATGGCCGTAACGGTATTCCGTATTAGGAATAGACACGTACTGTATTGTTGTTGTATTGTGTTTTTTTTATTTCAGTGCGAAGTTATTTCGAAAAGAACATAGGATTTAGTCACTATATTGATTGCAAAATATATCACACATAAAAAACAGCTTAAAACAAGAGTTGATGGATAACACTAGAGCTGTAATTTTAGTTTATTTTATAATAATAACATGATTTCAATTATAAGCATAATAATAACGGTCTCCCAGACGTCACTTACTACACGTGGGTTTTATCCCCGACCACAAGTGTTATCCTGGCACGTCCGTAGCGCGTCATCGTGCAAGGAGTAGTTTTGTGCGCATGCGTAGAACGCCGTTGTCAAAGCGCAATCTGTCACCACGCTGACATTTCCTCCGTCCGGTGATTACGGAACCGGGAAAGTACCTTTATTTACGAAATACATCCAATAAAATTTTTAAAAAATAGCTAAAAGAGAACTATTTACTTAGTGGAAACAAAATATAACGCACTTATATTTGAATACTCACAAAGTTCACCCAGCNATGAATGACACTTTTGTCGTTCTTACCTTTTATTGTTTACAGAATTATACTGACAGAATATGACCTCAAAGCGATAAAATTGACATATCAAGTTTAGGTTGAAAGACAACGCTTTTTATAGGATAACAATGCAATAACCCTATAGACATATATTTGGAAAGACATTGTTTCATTGACAGTTAACGCTGGGGAATCTTTAAGATTCGAAATCAGTAAACTACGATTGGAAGATAACACAATGACATTTGTGTGAACGTTCATTATAACACCCTTTTAAAACAGTCAAACAGTCAAACCAAAACAAACCAGATAAATTAGGATAATTTTAAATTTGTGTTATATGTGTAAAGTACACAATTAATAACAATGAATATATGTTAATGTTTTCAAAAAGAACAGTTATCATATGTGTGTCGTTAATCTCAATCCTAGGTCTGCATTCACCTGCCAATTTCTGACTAAGTCAATTAAAAAAGAATATTCTTAAAGTCGTATATTCTAACCCAAGATGCATGATGAGTCTGTGTTGACATTGTAATCCTCTGCTTACTCCATTTTTCAGTAAGAACAATTTGTTAAAGGCATGAGCATTACCGATAGCGAATATTTATTCAGACTCAGCGCATATGTACTCAGATTTATTTCAAATCCTATCCAGAAGGCCAATAGGCAACGTGCATAAAGTTTTGCATCAGCGTTAACTAAAAGAAAACATATAAACACACATATATAATGAATTTGCATAAAAAGTTTATACTTGGCAAAAATAATAATATTTACCAAAAAAAATGACCTCGAAAGTTACTATGGACAGACAATTAAAAGTGGAGTATTGCATGATTATAATTTTAATGACAGTTTATGATAGCAATGTTGTTTTTTTTTATAAATTATGGTTTTTTACATTGCAATCATAGATTTATATTTTTGTTAAAGTATATTTTATTTTAAAGTCATCATATAAATAAATATAGGCAGAAAAGTAAATAATGGTAGCGGATCCGTGGTCTAGTGGTAACACACTGGCTTCACAATCCAGAGATCGCTGGTTCGATCCCCCGCTGCACCTAACCTACTAACTCGTCTTTCGCATGAGACGTTAAACCGAGGTACAGTGTTCTAGGTGCTATACACCGGGCACTAAAAGACCCAGGGTCACCTCTGGAACGGGGTGTCTCCTGTATCTTGCACTATCCCCCGTAACCAACTAACACGTCTTTCTGGGGGCGATGGCCATATGGGAGACAATCCCGGTGCACTCGATAAAAAAAAAGAAGTAAATAATGATTTTATATTTCTAACAATTATAAAAAACGTTTCATGAAAGAAAATTTAGAGTCAATGTATCATACTTTTCTTATTAGCATTTCAGACTCATTCGTAAGTTTTTCCTGGATTTAAGTCTATAAATAAATTTAAACCCTAAGAATTGATTATTGAAAATGGACCCTGAATGTGTNTTAGCATTTCAGACTCATTCGTACGTTTTCCTGGATTTAAGTCTATAAATAAATTTTAACCCTATGAATTGATTATTGAAAATGGACCCTGAATGTGTTGTCATGCAAAACAACACCAACCTTAGCGTACTTCATTTATCTGTTAAATATCAAGCCACATGATGAAAAACACGTTCGGATTAGACCAGGTCCTTCCTTTTACTTGTCTACTGAATCCTTAATAATGATAATAATAATACTAATAACATTATTATTNTAATAATAATAATAATAATAATAATAATAATAATAATAATAATGTCTTGTCAAGCCAACTTAAGCGATGTACTGAGAGACTTACGGTCCTCTACGTAATATCTATGAGAGTTGTCAGTGACTTTGTTGAATTTGATGCACAGATAACTTCAGTAAAATGACGTCACAAACTGTATAAAGTTGTTGACGGACCTGAAATAAAGTGCATCTAATTGGACCTCAACGTTAAATCTGTTAGACATGGTCGGCATGGGTTTCATTCTGATGCACTCATAAGCATAGAAATATTCGCCTTACGCCGCAAACCCCACGATCTGCAAAATTTAAATCACAAGAAATGGTCTACATCATGACGATGAAACACCTTAATGTCACAGAGTTTTTTATGTATGATGGGGCTATGGAGCGGTAACAAACAAGCGTTGCACATCTGAAAACACATAAACATGATGTGCAAACCCAATAATCAAAAGCAAATTGTATGTTTGCTGAGTTGCTAGTTCATTCGCTTCCCTGAAATATTTAGCATTTGAAAAATATATAACAATCACGAATTCAAGGTGCCTGTACCACGCGATTTTGTATGCTATGTGTGGGACAATCTAATGTGAACACTTCGTAGCTTCAGGTAACATTTTCCACGTTTTCACTATTAAAACATAATATATTTGCACCAAACAAAGACTAGTGCCCGGTCATTATCGATATTGATGTACATGAAGAAGTTTCTGGTTGATTAGTTAGTTTTTGCAAACACTTCAACCGCGCACTTGAATTCAACATAAATTGACATGCTATGTGTGGTATCTTTTAATTTAATCGTTAATAAAGTTCATGATAGTGCTGTTTGTTAATCAAAACATACAGCGGAAGTTGTAATTCTTAGCAGAGAAACACCACAATAAGATTATTTGCTAGAGTACGCCTTATTTTTTATTTCATTTTAACTTATGCGTTATTGCTATGTGTGGGCCACAAAATGAAAACGCTATGTGTTGGATACAGCTCTCAACATATCGATATGCCTGTATAGTACTTTCCGACAATATTAAAGAATAACAATTGAGTATGCAATGCAAAGCCTTAAAAAAAAGTTTTTCTTATATTTCTTTTCAATTACAATGTCAGGGCTTTTCTTTGTTACAGCAGCTCTGCATACATTAGCATTAATACATTAGAAACAAAGTGAAAACATTTGCAGTGTGGAGTTGTGGTGGCTCTTTTGAGATCGAATTTCGGACAATCCAAAATCAATATATTGACCGTCAAAAGAACATGATTTAAAATTGTTGTAAATTATTCAATGTAATAAATAAAAAAAAATCATATTGCATCTTGGTTTTTTATTTTGTTTAAATCCAGTTTTTTTCAGAGTTTTGAGCTTGAAAATAATGCTCCTGTTTACAATAATTGTTGAAAATATCATGATTATGGTACTCGGTTTTGAATGCAAAAAATTATAATAATTAAAACAATGATAAAAACATATACTCGGTAAAAAAATAATCTGAATTCATAACAGACTTCCGTTAAACCGTTTATATATACATTTAGGTAATTTATTGCCAAAAAATAAACAATTGAAATGAATATTAGAGAATAGATAAAACATGTCAAGGTTAGAAAAACATACTGACGAAAAAAAAATGTCACTGTCCTTTAAGACATTAAATGGAATCAAAATACTAATTCCAACGCAATTAATTAAGTCCATGACAACCACAGATATTCATACACAATAACACGAGCAGGTGTGTAACCTGTAAGAAAGTCGACTAAAAAAATTCAATTCTTGGCCTAAATAACTAGGTCAGTCACCTCTTTCTTGAGTTATAAGCTCACAACTGATGCAGACCAACCGAACCTTACTTGTTCCAAACTACTAAAATTACTTTAAAGTGGAGTAACTTCCACTGTGTCAGATCCGACGCCGCATTACTCACGATGAGTAATAACAAATTTGAATTTCTCATAACATACATTTACATTTGACAAAATATGTCTATACTACACTTATTTTATGATAAATACATTAACCTGTTTATATTTTGACAAATATTACGTCGATAAAGTTTGAAAATTATTTGAAATTCTACGGATCAATATAAGATATGTATCTTCATGTATAACTACAGCCAGTATAACCCGCTAGAAAAACAAATGACGACGTGCAACTCGTTCAAGCCATACAGACTTACCGAGATTAAAAGGACACCACCAAAGTGTCTACTTTTTGTAATAAATAATAGAAATCACGAGTGTCAGGTTAATATTGTCAAGCTATATAACAACTTTAAATGATTTGTCGATTAGATCAAAAGTGAACTTTATCACCAGCTTGTCGGTTATGCTTCAATTATCAAACCACTCCTTCGCCACAAACACATTTATAAATAATTACAATTACCATTGGTTTCATTATTTTATCTTTTAATATACGGATTGCTAGAGGATATCATGTGTCTGGTTTTTATTTTTTTATTTTATTTTCGATGAAGTAAGTTGCCTCCACGTACGCGGCGCACGAGGAAATCGAGCGTGTGACTACTTTGATTGTCATGGCACGTGCGACATGTAAACGACCGATACTGTGTATTGGAAATGGGAGTGTTTATACGCGAATAGATCCCCAATTGCTTTTTCTTAGACAAATAATTGAAAACATATCCACAAACGAAATACATGTAATAGTTGTTATTATAAGAATTGAAACGTTTTTTCTTCGCTTCATCAATGCATGAAAGTAAAATTTTAAAATCTTATTTATTTATAAAGCATTCGACCTTATGCAAATTATATATCGATGAAGCGAAGAATATAGCGTTTTAATTCTTAATCATACGTGTTAAGGAATATAAATTGTAAGATATAATCAATTACCCTTTCATGACGAATAAAAAACGTCTGCGGGTAGAATCAAAACCTGGTGAGTACATTTCAAAGATGTTTCATCATTTCACAGCGACGAGTTTTACACAATGTAAAACATGTATATATAAGAGCGAAACACTAGGATGCATTCAGTGCTTTGATTACCTCCCAGAGGGACCGTTTACATTCGAATGCTTATGATTGCATAATCATAATTCCATTGATGTGCAGACAAAATATATTAAGTTTGTTAGGAAGCAAGGGTCGTTTCTGACAGGACTGTTTTGGTATGTTAGAATAAATACCATTTGTGTTATTAAATAAAACAAGACATATCAATTAACATCATGTTAAAATATTGAATCAACGTGACAAAATTGGAACAGATAACAAGTCGTTTTGCTTACTCATAACACTCAGATGATTTAAATATAACAACTTTAACGATTTGAATTTGTACCACACATAGCATTATAATTTCGTGTCCCACACATAGCATTTTACTATTCTGAACAAAAATAATCAAGATTTAAGGTTTCTTAAAAACAAGCTTCTTGCTTTGTTTCTATTGTACAAATTATACGTTCCGCTCCACAGTTTCACAATATTAAATGAGATATTATTACATTTATTGGCGACAACAGAAAAAGATACTACACACAGCTTGTCAAATGTAAATCCGCGGTAGCAGTTTTTGCAAACAATACGTTATTTCCGCGCAAGATACTTCACGCATGGGTGTATTTTCATCATGATCGGGCACTCGTCTTTGTTTGATTGAAATCGTTTAAGCATTAACGAAGAGATGATAAAAAATGAGTTGGGATGCGATGGTTTGTTTACAGTAGAATGTCCCACACATAGCATAAATTTTCACGTGGTACAGGCACCTTGGAATTTTATATGATCCATTTATCTAAATATCAACCATTACCTCATCATGAGATACCCGTCCGTCTGAAAGAGGTCTGCATTCGTGCAATGCCACGTTGACCTGGTCTGTCCGTCCACCGTGAAAGACCATCCCTCCATGTTGCTGGTCGAAAACGCCAGGACGCCATGTCTGTTCGAGCGCCACGTGCTGGACCTGAACTCACTGGGCCACGTGCACACCGCGTCTACGAAAATCACAAAATGATGTTTATAATTGCAAAACTTATGTAGAGGATTTCTTTATGTTTGTATTTACGCTTGATACCAGTTCAGTAACGGATGAGTTAATATGTTCACGAGCGCTAAGTTTGCATGATTGTTGTAAATAATGTAATATTATATCGGTTATATTCTTCGTCCTGAGAAACAAAATCTAAGCAATGAATTAATCTAGTATATATCACCATTATTAATCTGGCACTGACCCTTAAGCATGAATATATTGTTTTCCCTTCACTCATACGCTCGCGATAGGTAAAAACAACACAATACAACAAATTATGTTGGTTAGCTGTTGGTATGACCGACTCACTGATACCGTGTATTACATCTGGTCATCGTACACATTTCACATACATTCCACATATTCATTCAAAGGGACTGTCAATCACGAATGACGATAAGAAAAGTTCTTCAATACCGTATTTTTTTTACAATTATTAGTTTATATTGATTAAAATATCACGACTGGTATATTACATTACTTGAAAAAAGTTGTTAAGTTTAAATATTTATAGTTTATTCGGTAATACATTTTACTGGTTATGTCTTCCAGGTTACTACCTGTTAACTTTAAATAACGCAAGTACATTGATCATCATCATCACGTGGTAAACCCAGGGTTGCAAATTGTGCATGCGTAGTGTATTGTATATATTTTATATATAAACTGATCAATCTACTTGCGTTATTTATAGTGTGTATATCGTTATGTCACCAATTTTTGCGATGTACTTTCGATTTCACATCGCGAAATTTTATTACCGAATATACTGAAAATATGAACTTTTTTCAAGTGATGTAATATACCAGTCGTGATATTTTAATCAATATAAACTAATAATTGTACAAAAAATACGGTATTTTA
>VMBQ01006229.1:0-11105 GCA_007657795.1 Dreissena rostriformis | reverse complement strand
TGGGTTCTATAAATGGCACATAGTTATTCCACATTGTGCTGTTTATGTTTTAGCGTTAAAATCTGGTGGTGTGTTGTGCAAATAAAGCAAACATACCTTTGTGACTAACCGGGAAGAGTTTGCCAAATCAGTTGGTAGTTGTTTGCTCCCTCGCGGCATAAATGACGGCATCTGCGCGTGGATCCCGAGCTCCTCAAGCAGGGAAGTAGCATCACGGAAGCCTCTATCGACAACAAATATGTCGTTTTCCTTTACCCAGTTTTTAATTTCTTCGATGTTGTTTTTTATTATATGATGTAGAATTGATGCGTCATTATTTTTGCCGTTGGCCAAATATGGCCCGATTACGGAAATAAAATATCCTGATGTTGTTACAATAACCATGGGTTTAACTAATGGTCTTCCCTTGTGCATACTATATGTTTGTCTTTGAAATTGAAAGTTTCCACTTTTTTGAATGTATATGTAGGTTCCGTCGAGCACGAGGATAACTTGTTCGTTATTTTCCGTGAAAAGAATTTGTGCCAAATCACGGGTATGTTTATTAATGACATCCTCGCGTGAAATGTGAGAAAAGCCAAGATTAAAAGGCACAAAGTCGGTCACGAGTACTTTTCTTGATGTGTGTATGGCTCTTCTGACGCTAGATTTTGAAATGTCAAACAAAGTTGAAAGTACTTTATTTGAGAGACCTGACTTAAGCTTGAACAAGAAAATTCCAATAGTAGTTGCAACAGTTCTAGCAGGCGTGTTTCTCATGGACGATTCAATGACTTCCAAGAGTTCTACAAAGTTAGACACCGAAATGCCGGTAAGATTGGACATGTCTTCCTCACTGAACGTTGCAAAATCATCAAATGACAGCCTTTTATTTTTTGAACATATGCAATACTCTCGAACTGCAGTAAGAAGTTTCAGAAGGGACGATCTGTTTAAAAAAACATTATCAATTGTAGACAGTTTAGAAATCACATTTTCTTCAAAAGAATTACCATCATGTTTGAAATGACCGGGACAACACCTACTTTCCGCTGTTATGAGAATGTTATGGGTAATGAAGGTTTCCGTTCTTGTAGAAGTAGGAACAACAATTAATTTAGGTCCAGGCTTCTTGCAAATAAAACAATATGCATGGCTTTTTGATGTTGTTTTTATATTTAATTGAATCGAAGGAGGACTGTTTTGGAGAACATTGTGCGACGGTGGTGAGCTGGTAGAGGCACATGGAGGTTGCTGTGATGTAGTGTAGTACGCTGGCCGTCTACACTTGTCACAAATAAATTGATCTGTCGCTGTTTCTAGCAGGAAATTCTTTTTTAAGTATTTGGCGACAAGTTTATTTATTGGTCGGCGCTGATGTATTTTAAGCCGTGTTTCGCATAAAACACACGTTTTGAGAGGCATTCTGCAAGAAAAAGAAAACAAATGTTTACATCCTGAATATTAATATACTGTTATTTAGTTGCAATATTTGTACAAATTACGCTCATATTGTGCATTAATTAATTGTTAAAAAAAAAGCAAGAAGTACGGAGCGAACTCTGATCACCCGCGTGGTAGACTAGCGCTGCATCCATTACACCACTTAAGCAACTACTACTTTTGAATGAAAATTCACATCTATATAATGACTAATATGACGTTCGCCGATAGCGTCATTTGCCATTTCGTTTCGTTTTAGTCATTTATACCATAATTATTCTCAACTCACAGAGTTTTCAATAGTTTTAACATTGTTTTAATCAATTCTATAAAATATATATATAAATTGTGATATAAAACAAAGGTTTTCACAAAAATATTTGTTGAGTCGTCTGCAGTCGCAATATGGAAATACACTGGACAGGAACTGTCAACAATTTATTGACTTCTCTATTTAAACAGAGAAAGAAAACCCTTTTTCTATAATAAACACATTTGAAATGGTAACTTTACAATAATTAAAGTAAAATAAAGGTTAACACTTACGTGAATCCTAGTGATCCTTATAAATTAACGATGTGAGTGTTTGCACTACATGTTGTCATGGAGCGATGTAAACAACCGTAAAAGAGTTGATTCCCTTAGTTCACAAAATTCGTCAATTTGCACAAAATTTATTTGTATCCACTTAAATTAAAAGAAACATTACATTGTGCATGGAAAACGTGTTCTAAATGTAACTAAAGTATACATTAACAACTAAACACATATAATTTTTCATTGTGTTTTTTTATGTGCATAACAACACAGAAACTGGGTTACAGCGCAATATTTAAATTCACAAAAGTTCAAAATTATACATGAAGGCATATTTCCCCCAAGAAGAAATTTTGTCTTTGCATCTCTATTCGGAATATGCATCAAATCTTAAAATATAAAAGTGGGGGAAACTTGCCTCATATTTTATTAAGTCATTTAGTGTCGAAAAATTGTCAAAATTTAGTAAATTATGCTAAACTGTACATGTTTGTATGCTATTTTATAGTTATTTTACATGATTTGTAAGGCAAACGAACTTATGAATGAGACAGTTAAGATGTTAAGCTCCAGAAATATACCAAATTTATGATGATTTGTAAAACTTATTTTCTTACAATTTCACAGGGCATATTACGCTGCTTCGTGAACCTAGTCCGTATTTTTTTAGGGACGATTTTACGTGTTACACCTCCTTTAATACCATAAATGCATAGATAATGCGTTAATGTAAAAATATATGTCAACTTAGTCCTGCTTTATCAATATTCATGTTTATTAGAGTAAAATTTGTAGTGTAATGGTTATAAAAACACGTGGAAAAAAGATTCACGATTGGAAACTTAGAATGTCTGAGAATCCTAAATTGTTAGGTAAATGTTTCTTATACTTTGATTTTGGATGCATAATACCAGTACAATAGGAAATATGCAATTTGCAAAGAAAGCTCAGACAATCAAAATGTCGTATTACAGTTATACAAACTTAAGTTACAACCTTCTAACTCTGTAAAAAGTAGAGTTCACGCATAATCTTTGCACGACCTATAATTGTTATGCCAAAATTCATGATAACATCTTTCACAATAATCGGATTATTATAATTTTTGCGGCATTAACGAACGAACAAACGGAGGAAAAGATTGACAGACAGACACATGGAAAACACATAAACTAACGTCTACACACAGTTTCATAACCATATCTTACCTACGGTTTCACCTACGAATTATTGATGTAAGATTCAAGCCCTCTTTGCAAACAGTGACTTCTTAGGTGTTCACAAGATGTTAAACCAATTTCATCTTATAAGCGTGTTTTTCATTGAAAATACTCAAATGGACAAATATCATTAAAGCGATTTGTTTATCTATAACCGGGCAAGCTTCAGCGGGGCGGAAATCCAAGGAGAAAATCGTACAAACATAACGTCATATATAACGACTCATTAATATAAGTCTGAATGGTGTACTTTTAAAGGTGTATGAGAACTTCTCGGGAAAGGCAGACGTCCGATGTGAATCCAGTTTACCCCCCTTCTATTTTGGGGGAACGGTAACCAAAGTATGGACAGCTACACTATGGGGAAATGTTGGTTGATGTCAAACATACTACGTGTTTCAATGGTTATGTGGTGTCACTGAATACCATACTGTGTACTTTATACTGTAACAGCAATAAACAGTATACTGACATTGGACAAGGTCCTGGTGCTCAGGTCTGTAAATAACCATTAAGTAGTAAAATGGAAATTCAAATGAAGTGCATTATCTTTTATTTCCATTTAATTTGAATCATGATACCTCGTTTATTTACACGTAAATCAATTATGAATACTCGAATAATAGCTGTATGTTCTGTTATAATTCTTGGTAAAGTGTCATGTTTGGAGCTCCATAAACTATGGTTAAACCTCACATGCTTAGAACTGCCGTTCCGAGGCGGTGATCCAATGTTGGGTCGTGTTTGTGTGTTTATTGTATACGTGTCATGTCTAATACATTTGATTTGAGCCTTGTTGTTTGACAATTGATTCCTTTTTATAAGTTAATGTCCACATTGTATAAAAAGAGTTTTCTTCTGCTGGTGCAGCTTAAGGTTCACTTTGGTATATATTTGATATTGGTTATAACATCAGAGTATTGTGAAAATCCATTTTACTTCGTAGTGATACGACATTGGTTTTTAAGCTTTTGGCAGAGGCGAATGCCCATCGAGAGCAGAAAATCGGGAACAAGTAAATGTGAAAATAATTTTTTCAGATCCGGCAAACAAACAATCTTCCGAAGTTTGGTGCACTTTGGAATGAATTTCAAGTTTTAGCATTAGTTGGCGGTATAATTAATGCGAAAACCATTGTTCTCAAATACCATGACGTCATTACATCATTGAACGTATGACTCTATGCGAAATTGGTAGATATTCAGAAAATAGTGTGACGTTAATCTGGCTCTCATAAAAAATAAAAGGAAGTAAGTTCATACAACCAATTGTTGAAGACTTGACCTGATGATATAGTTTTGAACCTATTTGACACAGATTCAAATATTGACATCATATCGTCAAGATAAACATTCTTAGCAAGTTTCACCAAGACTGAGTCATAAACGTGAACTCTAGAGTGGTAACAAGTGTTTTTGACAAGATTTGACCTGGCGACCTATTGTTTGAGTCACATGACCTACATTAAAACTTGGCATAGATATTTTCAAGATAAACATTCTTACCAATGTTCTCATAACGTGTTATTTTTAATGATTTTACCTGCTGACCTTATTTTTACACGCGCTTGAACAAGACTCCAACTCAGAATAGAAAATGTCAAGACAAATAGTCTTACAAAGTTTAATCAAGGTTAAGTCTTGAATTGAGCCTCTAGAGTGGTAACAAGGTATTTCTAAGAGTTGATCTGGTTGAACAAGTTTATTAATGTACGTGATCCGGATTCGAACTAGCCCTAGATATTGCAAAAATATTCTGACCTTTTTTCATCAAGATTGAGTCATACATGTGGCTTCTAGAGTGGCAACATAATTTGACAAGCTGATATAAATTTTGGACGCACATTACAAAGATTTCTATTTGACTTAGATATTGTCAAGAGAACCATTCTTACCAAGTTTCTTAAAATTGAGTCCAAAATGTGACTATATAGTGTTAACAATGTTTTCCGAAGATTTGGCTTGGTGACCTTGGTCTGGAAGCATGTAACCCAAGTTCGAACTAGATATTGTTCAGATAAACATTCTGAACATATTGGGGTTTATAATGTTTAGCACACCGGAGCACAATGTGGGGATGGTGAGCTTTGTGATCGCCTTTTGTCTGTTGTTCGTTGCGCCTAGTTGTTATTTGTCTTGTGAACACTCTAGCAGCCGACTGTTTTGCCCTACCATTATGGAACTTGCTTTTGTGCCAATATATAACGGCTACGCTCGAAACTAGGTCACGTGAGGAAACTAAAACACTTAGAATTAAAGAAAAAGCTTGAGACCACTCCAGTGGGCGCGTTTATTGAGCAATCTATATGAAATTACCGGTCTTATTATAGATTGGCTTAGTTGAAAAAAGGGTCACGTGGAGTAAAAATAAGGTAATTAAATACAATTAAAGAAAAAGCTTGTGAACACATGTATTGCCCAATGTTCATCACAGTTCGTCAGAACGTTTGTTCCGATGAGGTCTCATCCGCATTCGAAACTGGATTACGTGGAGTAAAAAACTTGGTCGCGATGTCAAATTTATGAAAATGTTTGATAACCTCCAGGATGCAACATTAATTGCTTCATCTTCTTACAACTTGCTCAGAACATTTGTCCTAACAATATTGCGATCGAGTTCAAAACTGGGACACGTTGAATCAAAAACTAGGTCACTAGTTAACATAAAAGAAAAAAGTTAGTGAACGCTCTGGAAGCCATATTTAATGCCCACTCCTAATGAACTTGGTCAAACATTTTAATAATTGATATCTCGGCCGAGTTCAAAACTTGGTCACGTGGGGTTAAACACTAGGTCACGAGGTTCAATGATAGAGTAGTCTTGTGAACACTCTCAGTTCAATGAATCTGTCCGCTGAAATCCGCAGATTTTACATAGCATTGATCGGTTTATGCTATAATCAACAGCTTTAGCCAGCTTTAGTTTTATTTATTTAGCTCAATTGAATCGAAAGCCTGAGGCTTATAGAGACATTCTTGAGTCCGTTTCCTGAGAAAGACCAGTACTTGGTAAATTTTAGAGTGATCTAAAGAACGCTCTCCTTTTTGTGATCGAACCCGAGAACTCCCAGTCGCCAAAACGCCACGGCTATAGAAAAATAAAACAAAAGAAAACAATTGTATATAAGATATAACAGCTTGAAAGATGTAAACAAGCATTTCGTTTTATCAAGAATCAACTTGCATTTATTTTTTCTGCTATATAAATTTTTTTTAACCATTGAATTTTGTTTTAACACAATAATATTATGAGATGAATTGATTGATTACCATACATGGCTAAATCAATGCGTGTCCGTAGGTAGAACCTATTCTCATATTTATTTATAAAATGCTTTTCTGTGGTTTCTGGAGAAATATCAGTGATTTTAAAAGAATTATTCGAAAAGTTGAAAAAAGTGAAAAAATATCGAAAGGTTTCATTGTTTATTATCGATAATTTTCACTGTCATTTTTCAAGTGTTGTTCTCCAGTTTCAGTCTTTTAAATCTAAATAGCCGGTGATGGTTTTCGGTAGGCTACTCGCGAAAAAATTTAATTTCTCTGATCATTCATGAATTAAACCAAGCAGAATTGTTTCACCTTAAGACATGCAGAATGTATGGAGCTAGTATCATTTAATTATATATATTAATAGCTTATATCAAAACCTCACTTTTGTTTCATTTACAGTCTTTGTGGTCAAGATAAATATGTATAAATATACGTAAATAGTGCAGCTCACTTATATAGGATCGCAGTGACGTACTGTAATAAAACTATACTACGATACAGTGTTGCAACATTGCAAGAAGGACACTCTAAAAGTCCAACTGACTTATAACAAGCGTCACATCTTTATACACAGAAACATATGCCAGAAACCATGTATTAACCAGAAATTCGAGCGCGACAGTTCTTGTTTATTTAGTTGTGATCATTGAAGATAAATACTGTATGGTTGTTACTGGTTGAGTCGTGCGTTCTGTTTGATTCGTGGGTATAGAAATCGCGTGAAATCTCGCGATAGAACGTTCGCACATGATGCAGTTTGTTAGGGAAAAATGTTTTGACACGGTCACCATTTTTTTCCGATCAGAAATGCGTCAAAAACAAGTAAATAGTGTAATTCATCATAACTTGATTGGTCCTTATGAAATATTTCCTCATTTATGTATTGTTCATATAGTGTTTCAAAGTAACACAAAATCGTTTATTTAGGAGTATTTACCAATCTAAATAGTCTGTTGACATTTTTTCACAAGAAATTAACCTGTCATGCAAGGTCAGTTTAAAGGCTATTTATAGTATGCAAATCTTGAAATTCTGGCAGCCACTCAGAACCCACGAATCAACCGGAAGCTTATTTTCATGATGGTTGTTTGACACTTTCAACACAGTCGATTATTTTGATGTTAAAAGACGATAAACATTGGAAAAAAGCAACAAATCTTAAAGAAGAAAGGGTAATAATTATTTTCATAATGTTTCATGGTCATATATTTATAAAATATTTGTGATGTAACAACTTTATGAAAATTACCCACGACTCAACCAGACTATAGCATACTAGCATATGATTATTATTTCTTGCGATTATCACATTATTAACATATATATGTTTCATATTTCAAACGCTATTAAACCAATTGTTTACGACTAAACATTGATACATGTGCTTTCAGCATATTAACCCATGTATGCCTAGCGTCTAGAAAAAAGGCCTTGGCAAACAGCGAAGACCCAGATGAGACGCCGCATGATGGGGCGTCTCATCAGGGTCTACGCTGTTTGCTTTAAGGAATTTCTGTAAGAATTATTCTAAATATAGCAATAAATATACTAGGCATCCCTAATTTTGGAAATAAATTGATCCAATTAAGAAGGATAGGAGAGTCCACTAGGCATAAATGGGTTAAAATTACTGTACCACTTCAATACTCGAATGTCATGACGTATCGATCATGTTACCATGTCAATAGTTTACAGGTTTGTTTACTGCATCCATACAAACGGAATACATATTGACACACTATTGCACAGATCATTGCACTAACCTGTGTGTATTTTGGACGTATGACTCAATTTTTTCAGCAAAATACCCTATATAAACCCAGTCAAATCGCGTGAACGAATCATATGAAAATTACGCATTGCGATACTGTCGTGTTTATGGAGTGCACCAATATTCGTTAGGCGGATTGATGAACTGAAATAAGGTAACATGTATATTTCTGATTAATTATACTAATAGGTTAAACTTTATTTAATGCCCCAAACGACATATATTTGTACCGCAGGGGCATAACATGTTTTGATTCGGAATTCTAGAAATTTTAATTGGTTTAGAACAAATATGAATATTAGTTTGACAAAAAATATCATATTAACACACTATATTATAATAATTAAATACAACATATTTTTTAATAAGCATTACATAAGAACAGCACTAAAAAGAAAGTTTATTGTTTATTGTTTAGCAACGGACATGAGCATCTTTGTTTTTCTTCTTAATATTGTAGATCACTATTCCAAGGTTTGAACACTTACTTCCGAATCATAAAGAGGCCACAAACTCGAAGTAAGCAAACATTGGTTTGCAGACGAAAGTGAACTTATTTAATAGTTCAGTCTGCTAAAAATCGTTTCATATTTTATAGACATTTACATATCGTTAGCTTATGTCCACTGAGGCTTGAAAACAGGTTTAAGTCCGAGTGCGTGCAAACAAAGTGTATTATAACATGAACAAAATCCTGAATAAAACAACCAAAACAAATGAGTATATAAGCGCAAATAAGAAGCATTTCATAGAACATATTATGACATTTCTTGAGTTGACTCATGCAGAAATCGCACTAATTAAGCGCCATTTTGTTTAATTGTTGCCTCGAATCGAATTAAATTGGATTGTACATCCGTGCGTGACTCGAGTGTTATACATAAATCTAGTATAATCACTTGTTTGTATATTAGGACAATGCTGTTTCTACATAAAGCCAAGACAATGCCTACATGGAATACGCTTTTCGACGATTACCAAACTCGTTTCAGTTCGTTTTTATGACTTGTTTGACTTATTTTGAGTAAAATAATTGTTCACAGACCGTTGAAAACATATCTTTTCTAATTTGCAGGGTGAGCCTAATCAGACAGCAACTATGAACGTCATGCACACATACATGGAGTCAGCGAACAGCTATATTCAAACAAGTTATGTTTTGTTCGTTTGCTTTGTGTTTTGTATACTGATTTCTCGGATGTCGATACAGATGAATGTCCGCCAAATGGCTAAAGAAACTACTTTGCAATGTCGCATACTGTACAAGCGCTTGAAGATCATTATTACGATCGGATGTGTTGCTCTTCTGATGATTATGTTGTGTTGAAGTTAGTACACAAATATTGCTTGTCAAGTTGTAATTTATTAGCGTTACAGATATAACTGTGAAACGAATAAAAAGATACAACTTTGTATCGGTGTTTGTCAAATTGACGTTTATACCATAGTAGAGATATTGTGCAGTTTTCGGTATGCAATAAATGTCATGTACGAAATTTAAATTATGTTCTAAGATTAGTATGAAACATAAACGTGGAATAACTAGCGTATAAGTTATTGAAATTATTTACCATGTTTCATTATTTTGCTGCATTAAATTATATAATTCCAGATCGGTAAACGGTAGACAAAGCCCAAGAGGCAAGTTTAGCATGCAATACCTAAGAGGCTGTTTATATTGAAATACATATATAATATATGTTTATTTACTGCCGGTCACTGCTAACTTTATTTGTAGTTTTATCGTTAATTCGGAATTTTTGAGATACCCCGTTTTAAGAAAATATCCAGACAGCGAATTTCTTGTTAACAAGAAATACACGAAAAAAGCCAAACAGCGGGTGTTCCGTTGTAAGAAAATATCTACAAAGCAGATACTCCGTTACAAGAAAATAACTAGACAGCAGATTTCCCGTTATAAAAACATATCTAGACAGTAAATAACCCGTTATAAGAAAATATCAAGACAGCAGATACCCCGTTATAAGAAAATATCTGGACACCAGAGTCTCCGTTATAAGAAAATATCTAGACAGCAGATTCCCCGTTATCAGAAAATATCTAGACAGCAGATTCTCCGTTATAAGAAAATAACTAGACAGCATAGTCTCCGTTATAAGAAAATATCTGGACAGCAGATTCTCCGTAATAAGAAAATATCTAGACTGCAGATTCCCCGTGATAAGAAAATATCTAGACAGCAGATTCCCCGTGATAAGAAAATATCTAGACAGCAAAGTCTCCGCTATAAGAAAATATCTAGACAACAGATTCCCCGTTATAAGAAAATATCTAGACAGCAGATTCCTCGTTATAAGAAAATATATAGACAGCAGAGTCTCCGTTATAAGAAAATATCTAGCCAGCAGATTCTCCGTTATAAGAACATATCTAGACAGCAGATTCCCCGTTGTAACAAAATATGTAGACAGCAGATTCCCCGTTATAGAAAATATCTTGACAGCAGATTCCCCGTTATAAGAAAATATATAGACAGCAGAGTCTCCGTTATAAGAAAATATCTAGACAGCAGTTTCCCCGTTATAGTAAAATATTTAGACAGCAGATTTTCCGTTAAAACAAAATATCTAGAGAGCACAGATCCCGTTTAAAGAAAATATCTAGACAGCAGATTCCCCGTTATAAGAAAATATCTAGACAGTAGATTCTCCGTTATAAGAAAATATATAGACAGCTCCGTTATAAGAAAAAAACTACACAGCAGTTTTCCCGTTATAAGAAAATATCTAGACAGCAGATACTTCGTTATAAGAAAATATATAGACAGCAGATTCTCCGTTATAAGAAAATATCTAGCCAGCAGAGTCTCCGTTATAACAAAATATCTAGACAGCAGAGTCTCCGTTATTAGAAAATATCTAG
>VMBQ01006228.1:0-57519 GCA_007657795.1 Dreissena rostriformis | reverse complement strand
CCCATGGACAAGAGACGGCGCATTGCAACTCTCAGCAACCCCTTGCAGGTTTTTTTTTTCCACTTTTTGGGAAGATAGCCCATGGCTTTGGAATTGGAAATTTTATCGGCAATTTCATGAAATTGGGAAAATAAATTCATTAGCCTTCTTTTTCCACACGAAAAGTCCACGGATTAGGGAAATACTCATTTAATATAATTCTTTATAATCATTCAATTTAAAAGATTTTAATCATATAAATCATTATTATATACTTTGTTAGATGGAATTAAATTAAAATTGAGATAAAATAAGCATAAGACACTTCTTTCTAAGTTTTTTTTTTTATTTTTTTTCGAAATTGTTTTTTTTTTTTGCCACATTTTGGGAAAAAGTATACTTTTTAGGATTGGGAACATAGCCGTTTTTCGGCTATAAAATCGGGTAAATTCCCCAATATGCCAGTAAAATATCAATTTCCATTGGCCAATATCCTCAATGTTTTGAAAAATAAACCCAACAACAAACGTTCATTTTTTTAGAAGTAAAAGTGATATGTTTCTATTTACCGATGTATTTCAATACTACATGTATTTGAGACACGATATTCCCATTGAATTTGCATATATTTGTTTAACATAATGTACACTCATTTATTATATCACCAATCAACAGGTGATTTTAAATTTAGATTAAATTCAGTACATCTGTGTTAAAACTATTTGCTGACAATCATGCAAAAGTGAAAGCTTATTACTGGCTGGCCATTCAACTAAAAATTAATACTGACCATGAGGGCCAGTGTGCTGCCTTTTTATGCCCCCGGAAGATCAATCGATCTTGGTAGAATTTCATTATTTTTTTAGTGGACGACCTCATAAGTCGAGACTGTAATTTTAATAAAACTTTGGAGATAAAAAATCTCAACTTATGCATGCGTTTTTACAATATCTCACGAAGCTGCACATTTTGAGTGGTAAAAGTTCAAGGTCAAGGTCATCCTTCAAGGTCAAAGGTTAAAAAAACAAAATCAAGGGAAGTAATTAGCTTTAAAAAGGGAGATAATTTCTAAACCTGCCAAAAGATGTATTGAAATTTTATATATGTTACCATACAATTGAAGCATAATCAAAATGACATTTTATGGTCAAGCCAAGCACACAATGATACTTTTGGGCATACAAGTATCTTAGGTACTTTAAGGTTACCTGTGAATCTACAGTCACGGTAGTTGCTAATAATTATTTGCTATTAAAAATAGAGATTTGTTAAAGAACAATTATTTTCAAGGGAACTGGAAGTAATTAATATAATTATAAATCTCATATTATATATTTCCTTACCAAGAATTTGAGTTCTTTTCACAGTTACTGTACAGATTTTGTATTTTGTTTATTTATAACTTAAATGATTGATTTGTCAAAGTTTTTTTTTTANTCCCCCCTGTCTGTCCGAAAACTTTAACATTGGCCATAACTTTTGCAATATAGAAGATAGCAACTTGATGTTTTGGCATGCACGTGTATCTCTTCGAGCTGCACATTTTGAGTGCTGAAAGGTCAAGGTCATCTTTCAAGGTCAAAGGTAAAAAACAAATCCAAGGGAAGTAGTAAGCTTTAAAGGGAGATGATTTCTATATCTGCAAAATGATGAATAGAAATTGTATTTCAATGTGGCACAGTAGGGGGCATTGTGTTTCTGACGAACACATCTCTTGTTCTGAATACTTTTAGTTTTTTTGAGACTGCATCCCCTTTTACCAATGTAACTTAACTTATCAGCTGAACTGCACGCAGTCCATGTGGAGCGTGTTTACAGTAGCACAGACCTACATGTATCTAAACAATAGCATTATCATATATTTTGTATTTTAGAAGTTATATTAACTGTAAGTGTACATTATTTATTCTGTACATGTCGTATTATGCTAGTATGTACTTCATAACTTTTACAGAAGATTAAACACCTCTGCCCTATAAAGATTTAATTTGACGATAAACTTCAAAACTTCATCAATTATTCAATATGTCCATACCCATGCTTTTCATGCGGATGAATTAATGTTGTACTTGTCCAAACAAATGAATTTCACAAAGTAGTACTCTTCAATTCTGAACTGAATTTTGTGTGTATTCTACTTGATCCATAACATTTGGATAGACCTTGTTTAAGTTTTTACTTGTAGCCAATCTATGTTGTAGCGCCATTTGAAGTTAATTATTACAATTAATAGAAAAAGAGATCCTTAATTTAAAAAAAATAAAAATTACCTCGCTTAAGGAGTGAAGGTGGCACCCTTAAAACAGATAAAAAGAAGGGCATAATTTAAGGTAAGAAATGCCTTTGTCTGTCATCTAAGCTTAACAAACATGTAATATGCATAATTTAATTTTGAAAAAATTACTTTCAGGTTGTTATGTATGTTAACAAAGTTGGGCCCTATTTCAACCCTCATGAGACATACCACTACTATCAACTCCCAGTGTGCAGACCAAAAAAGGTATGGATTTAGTTAATAGCTAATTATGATCATGATAAGCTCTATTCTGATTGCTTTATCAAAAAAATCTCTTACTAAGTGTATACCTGCCTTCTCATAACTTGGAGGTTCTTAGACAATTTGCCTGCCTGACGAGAAAACTCCATCAGACCTGCTACAAAGTTCTCAGACCAAAATGCATTGGGTAATTCCACTGTTTGAATTTAATCTTAGACATAAATCATGTTATGTTTAACTTTCAATTTGATAGTACTTGTCGGACATATTGTGTCAACGCATTTGAAAGTTCAACGACACCTTGACAAATTAGTCAGTCAGGTCAGTAGGTCTGATGAAGTTTCCTGCAGACTTGGAAAACCACAATATTTCGAGGGGTGAACGGAAGACTGTCGTAACTCATATTAAATAAAGAAGGAGATACGACAGTTTTCTGTTCAGCCCTCGATTTATAGAACATGTAATCCTTATGTAGTTTGTAGGTGCGTATTTGACCCACAATAGTTTTCCCTAGTAAATACACAGGTCCTTAAAAAAAATTAATTTGGTCCTTATATATATAATAATATATATATATAAGGACCAAAAAAAATAATTTTAAGTACCTGTGAGTAAATACAATTAAATATCTGGTTTATATATATTTTCAGATAGAGCACAAGAGTTTGACTCTGGGTGAAGTGCTTGATGGAGACAGGATGGCCTTGTCCATGTACTCCATCAACTATAAAAGTAAGTCTCCCATCAATTATGTAGTATAATAACACGACTATGTTACGCAATTGCGAATAAGGTATTAGGTAAACACACAACTATGAAGTTGAAATCTGATACTACTAATATGTTAATGAAACACCGTTTGTTTTCGTAGAATCAAGTTTGTTTTTTTTTGTTTTGAAATAAGGTAAATAAGAGTTATATAAGATTCGTACGCTTAAGGCTAATTTGCTATATAGGATGTGTTAATCTTCATTAAAAAGGTGGATTTTGTTTGCTTAATATGGATTTATATTAACGCGTTACAATTTCAACACAGACAATTGTGATTGGACCAGTTAATATAAAACATATTTTGTAGAATGGCACCTTCACAGTATCGCATCATTTTGTATTGAAACATGTACGGAAAATAGATGGACTGGCAGCTTTATTTAGTGTAACCTGTCATTTTGTTTCATGTTTTGACTGAATCCTTATGTGTTTGAAAACTGGTAGTTAAAGCTTACGATACAGTATCCTTCTCCAGCAGCCCTTGTTATCAATTATTGTACCCCGCTTAACCCTTTGAGTGCTGGAACTGGATTTTGAAGGTTTTTGCAAACAGATTGGATCCAGATGAGACGCCACAGAACGTGGCGTCTCATCAGGATCCAAACTGTTTGCTATTCTGATAGTATTTTTTGGAAAAAAATCGAAGAAAATGCTAATTTTAGAAATTTAGCAGAAAACATTTTAGCAGACGACAAATTTCCCAGCATGCAAAGGGTTAAAAGAGTAGGGATATAGAAATGGTCATTCTGTTCGTGCATGCGTTAGTGAGTGTTGATTCTGTCAAAATCTTCTGTGCCAGCCAGGGTATTGCAGTTTTTTTCTTGACTACTCAATGTCTTTTGTTTGCATCTGCCTAATACTCTGGTATAGGTAAACATGCAAAATCTCGATATCACTGTTCCTACTACAGGTATTCAATTGAAACTTCACACGTGTTAACCATGTTTTATAACTCTCACCAGAAATTAAGAGCATTGATGTCCCTTTTTGTTGTTAGAAATTTGGTTAATGTAAATGTGAAACATCTCCATATCACGGTTTCTACTACAGATATTCAATGGTGACTTCTCACCTGTGTTTGGAGTCATTGTATGAGGTTACTGACCAAGTTCCAAAAGTCTGACTTACAATTGAGCAGAATAATGTCCTGTTTTGTACATAAAAATTGTGTTTATGCAAACATTCAACATTTCCATATCACTTTTTCTCAAACAGGTATTCAATTGAAACTTCACATTAATCAGAATAATGCCGTTTTTTGCATGAAAAATTCTGGTTGACATTTGCATGAATCTACACCATACCTCTATATTAACTGTAGATATTGAAGTAAAAAGTTACATATGTGTTAAGGGTCTTCATGAATATTCACTGACTAAGACTAACTGTGACCAGCTTTTAGCAGGATTATGCCTTCTTTTGTACTTATGAAAATTTTGTAAATAATTGCGTGCAGGTTGAAATATTAATTGAAGTTTGCATGCAACAAGGACATATCTTTGTAACTACTACAGATATTTAATCAAAACTTGACACTTGTCTTTCGGATCTTCATCTGATTCACTTACCAAGGTCCATTAATCTGACCTGGAATTTATAAGAATTATGCCCTTTTTTGCACTTAGAAAATTTAGGTTAATTGTTCAAGCCCCTTCAAATCTTTGATGTATTCATAAACCAAAATAGCCAGGCTTTGACAACAATTCCAGAGCCACTCACCTTGTAGTTTGATCTGCTTGCCCTGCATTTTTTTTATTGACAAATGGCTATGATAAATTTTGGCAACTCTGTTGATCATAAATTATGCTTTCATATCGATAATTAAACCAGCTACATTTGTATGTAAGGATCCAACTGATTGATACAAACAACCTAAATTCAATTCTTCACAGAAAGTCCTATTTAGCGGAATTTTTTGCTGTATAAATTCTGTTATAATCAATTAGATTTAAAACAGCAGCACTCATAAATCAAGCGTACTCTGTGCAATTTGACAATTATTTTACTGTGCCCGTGACATTGTTTAAATTGTCAAAACAAAAGTGCAGTTTCTTGTGTACAGTATTTTGTTTTTCGGCAAGTTGTTAATGCCTTTATCAGTCATGGTGACAGTTTGGGAATTTGATGAACATTTCCAAGCTTGGAAAATGCACTAACCTTACCGGTGGAGTATTTAAACAAACTTTACTCCCCTGACCTTTAACTTAAAAAATATTTGAGCGGACAAGTGGATTTTTCAACGCCTTAGAATAGCAATTTGAATACTTTATTTGGAGATTTATTAGGGGTGTGATTATTCCATGAAATTAAACTGATACGATGGATCTAGTTGTTATTCATGGAATTCGTTTAAAATCATAAAAATATTGGGACAAGGAAGTGGGTGCAACGGATTCCGTGACCTATTCCGTAATTCATTGACTTTGAAATTTCTTGGCATATTATACGGGCAGCATTGTCCACATTTTGCACTACAATAATTTTTGTAACATGCGATAGCATTGGCTGTTGTGTCCCAATCTTCCAGTCAAATTCGTCTTTGAAAATGTGTTGGTTATTTCTTTGCTGATTGGTTTGCAAATTGCATCATTCTGAAGAAAATAAAGGTTATCGAAAGAACAAGCGACTCTCACCAAATCTTGGTGATCGACAAATAAGTGAAAAACAAATTTAAATGGGATTGGCTAGAAACAAACGTGAATATAAATCAGTAAGCAATACAAGTTTTTGAATGGTTAAGGATGATCGACTGTCCTTGTAAGGCGCAGTGTCTTCTAAGGCACAATCTCTTCTATTTGCAATAATTTTGAACCACATATCCCATGGTAAAGTGGTGTTAATTGAACGATTTAAAAGTGCCCACCATATTGCGAAAGTAAAGACATTTAGAAAACATGCAAGATTGCCAGCATCGTCCGCAGAGATCAAGAAATAAAATTATGAAAAAAAATACGGATTTCACCCCAAATGGTTACTATTACATTTGCATCTGTAGCATGTGATTGTGAAATTAAAAAAAGGTATTTGGAAATATATCTTCTTGTTAAGTTGAACTTGTTGTTTATTTATTTGTCTGTTTTAAAAGGTTTGTCAAACTGTTATGGACATCTTGTTGTCCAAAATCAGTCAACCTAATTTTCCTCCCCTCTGGCTTCTCCCAAATCACACCCCTGTTTATTTGATGAAATTGATTAATACCTTTTCATGCTTAAGCACATCTTCTTGACCTTTATTTAGCTTGAAATTTCCTTGATTGTCCATGTGATTTTAATCTCCAAAAAGTCATCGTGTTTTATTTCACACCTTATGAAAAAGACTGAACGCAAACAATTTGACCTTAAATTAGAACTAATTTCAATTTTAAAATACTGGTACTCAAAAAACGTGTCACACACTTCTGTAAAAACTTTGTTCAAAAGTAACTGCTTGCCCTGTTTTATCAGGTGCAAGCCAAGTCATCAATTTACTAAGCCAAAATATCACCAAAAAATTATGCGGCACCCATCACACACTTTCATTCTCATCTTTCTCATTTCTGTTTAAAATCTACACATTATTGTAAAACATGTACTTTATTAATTAAGCAAAATTTCTTCTGAACCTCAAGCGTATGATCGTTAAATAATAAACAATGAGCTGATTTTGCGAAGTGAGAAAACTATGCATTCTCTCAAATTATTTCCAAAAACAATCTTAAATCAGTAATAGTATCAGTATTTGTTTAACATATTGCTCAGTGCACATATAATGGTAGCTAAAATTTTGATATTGCACCTGACTTGCTGTTTTATGCCTTCAACACAATTTTACGCAAAACCCTTCACAAAAAGACTTTTCTGCAGCGAAGCATGTCTCATGGCCTTGTTTACCGGATACTCAGCCATGTAACAGCTCAACTGCAATTAATTCAGCAGTTGATTTTATTAGCTGCAGTCACCTCCATCATTGCAAGTCAATAATTTATCATAATAGAAGCAGCATAACGGTGCAGAGACACCATTGTTCTTATTAGAAGTATCAGAAGTCCATAGAAAGCCAGTAGCAGAGCTGGGAGCCGGTATCAGATTTCACTGGGCACAAATCGCAGCCATAATTCACCTGTGAGACAAAGGACGTCACACAAGGCCACTTCATGCTGGCAAATCCCTCTGAAGAAAGGAGAAAGAATGGGAAAGTACGCTAAACCTAATGAAGCCTTGCTAGTTTGTAAGCTGGAGCCGTTGACGGATTGCTTTTCTAGCTTTTCCACCCGAGATGGTGTGCTGACTAATCCTCAATAAAAGATGGATAGTGGAAGTTAACGAGGGATTTGTCAGCGCTGTGATTGGTTGATACTATGTTATACCTATCACTGTCTATCGTTCGGTATTAACCTGAGCTGATCACGATATTACGATATTAACACGAGAGAAAATCATGATTAATTCTAAATCTCATCAAGGGACATGAAAAGCTTGAAAAATCATCTAGGTAAAGCATCTAGGTGAGACGAACGGTTGAATCTTGAATTGTCGTTCTAGGAAGAGAGATCGAAGAGACCGGGCATAATAATAATAAAAAAGTGCGAAAATAGGATTCATCCGGAGATTTTCCTAAGCTGCTTACTGGGAAGTCGAAAGGATGACGCTTGAATCTCACTCCAGATTTAAATGTGAATTGGCATTTGACAGATTGAGTTTTAGTGAATGCTGAAGCCGAGATTGTCAGCATATTGTCTCTCTTCTTGAGGGATTAAGTATACGCTATTGTCGACTGATTAATATTGGATGGTGGCTTTGTCTCTTAAGAGTTTCTGTTGGGAAGTATTTGATGCCAAGATTGCAGGGTTCATTTGGGTGGTTTCAAAATTAAATTATTTTTATTGCCGAGATTTTGTGATATTCTTGTGATATACTGACTCTATCGATTTCAGAATCTAATTTAATTTCTGGTTTTGTTACGAATTAAGGGTTGGTCACATTAGGATTTTTTTATTTATTTTTTTATTTCAAAGATTGATTAGTACCTATGTACTTTTAAAATACCTTTTACCTTAAAAAAATATGTCTTAGCATAAATTAATTGATTTATGTAGGATTTGATGTTAAAGTGATAATATAACAATATAACATATTAATAGTGAAATCAAAGTGTTGAACTTGGAGGTTACACATTATTTGGTTTTCCCTTAAAGAGTTATATGATTTAATTAAATTATAAGATACTTTCACCATTTGTAGAGGTAAAATGTCATGGTCATTATAAGGGATTATTGTCTTTTAATACCTGGCTTCTCATATTTAGCCGTTGAACCTTGATTTGTATTTCTTGTTGATTTTTTTTGTAAGTGGTATTATGCTGTTTTCAAATTTAATTTAATACCTCCACTCACTTAAGGTCAGGCAGCTAGCGTGTTGGTTTCAATGAGATCTGAAATTGATTTGCTCATTTTGTTGAGTCTGTGGTCAGCTTGATAAAGCAGTTGCAATATGGGTCAATGTCTGTGGTTGGGTTCTGTGGGCTTTCGCGGGAAAAGAACTTCATCATTCATAGTGGAATTGTAACTTTCTTTTCTTCAAATATTCACCTTGTAGACCTGGGTGTCCCTGAGTTCAAAGGTAAAGGTCATACTTAGAGTTTGACGGGGACATTTCACACTTGTTTTCTTATTATATTTTTTGATGAGAATTTTTTTTAATTGAAATTAATAGTTAATAAGATCTTACAAGAAAAAAACGTTAAATAAATACTTTTCAGATTGTATTAATTCTATTCAGAGGCTGCATTTTTAATGTGGTATTAGGGAAATACACCTGCCAGATGTGCATGCTTATGTACTTGTCATGCAGGTTTTTACCTGAAAAAGCACAAAGCAGTATTTTCATATTATATTTCCTTCTTTGTACAAAGACATGTTCCAATAAAATGCACATTTTTAACACCAAGTTTGCATTTCTATTTCACAGATGATGTTGCAATCAAGGAGTTATGTCGTGTGACATTTCAAGAAGACGACCTGCAGCTGTTAAGGGACGCCATTGAAGACCTCTACTACTTCGAGTTTGTCATCGGTAAAGTAGAATATAATTTATCCCACCAATTAGTGGCCTTGCCTAGCCCCCATGCATATAATTAGAATAATTAGCTTGTACAACAAGTACATCATATATCCATACAGTTACAAAATCTTAATTCTGATAATACAACACAATTAAAAAAGGCTATAGGTGTCTGTCAGCAATGTTTAACACTGCTTAAGTTAGGATTTCAAAAGGGCAGGGTGCTAATTTGTTAAAAGTCCACTTTAGCGTGCGATCATTTTATTCCTGTGGCATATTTTCAATATAACTTGTGTTATGTATTTATGTGTATATATAACAAGAGACTTTTAATTAAAAGACATGCTTGATTGACAATTTATGTTGGTAATTAAATTTTGGCTACTCTGTTTATCATGAATTATTATTAAACTAACTATGTAAAAATTTGATTGATACAAACATGCCCAAATTCAATTCAATTCTTTATAAAAAGACCTATCTTATGGTCATTTTCACTGTATAAATTCTCAAATAATGGATTACATTAAAAAATACATTACTTTTCCCCAGACGAGATTCCTATCCGAGGCTTCATAGGGCACCTAGAGGAGGGGGGCTTCCTGCCGCACACCCACAAGGTGTTCCTGTGGGCCCACCTGTCGTTCAACATTGAATATAACGGCAAGAACATCATCTACGCCAATGTGTCCACCAAGGAAAAGGATCCGGTCAACCTGGACGATGTTACCGCCCCGCTGGAGGTCGCGTTCACATACAGCGTCAAGTGGCACAGCACTGAGTGAGTGGTGGATTGTCTGGGCCCGTATTCACCAACCATTTCTTAGACTAAAGAACAAGGAATAGATTTAATACACAAGGAATCTTACTTCACAGTTTGTATATATACAGGCTTGAAATGGTGCTTATGTCATTAACAAACTATTCTACATACAGTGCCCCAGATAATTATTTGGGCAATAGGATTTTCACCCATTGATTTTGAAAAATAGGGTGACTTCACAGGGCAACAGATAAGATTTTGGGTCAATTAGTTTTCACTGCAAGCTTTTTGTAACAATTAGTTTTTTTTTCCTCAAAACTATTTGTCAATATTATGAATAAGTTTTTTTACAATTTGATCAAATAGTACATATATTTCTTGATCAGATTAGCGCTTCATTTTTTTGTAAATTTATAATTCTCAGCAATTCTTATTTCAATTAAATTATTAAGTCATTATAAATTCACAGTGACAATTGTTGTTTGTAAATATTAGTTTAAATTGTATATTGACAAATGGATGATGGAGTCATTTTGTTTCAACCAGTTTCAAGACTCATGCCTTTCAGTCTCAAAGCATACTAACATTGCCAACCCTCTCTATCAATGACAAGCCAGTGGAAATCACAATGTTATTAGTTTTTGAGACACGAAATCGCAGCGGTGTTTTGAGCCGAATATTTCAGAATCTGTCACCACCTGCGCTATTAAATCTGAAAGTGTACTTCCCAATGTCTTTTCCCAACGGTTTGGGTCTCGTTACGAAAGGCAAAATATTGGGCGAGCACGCCGTTTATGAAAGTTTCCTAACCCGTCCGCGTTTAACAGAGAACATTTTCCGGAACTCATTTCGGCAGAAGTAACTTTTTATATTGACACCGGCCCAAAACGGTGTCGATATAAACTAACTGAAAATATTACGGCCGCATTAAAGGTTACAATACACTTATCATAATTAAACGCGGTACGGCGGAAAACGGAAAAACTAAAACGACGAATCAATTTCAATTAGTTTTCCATTTTCATAATTGTTTTCTGTATGATTAATTTTTCATTTCAATTCGTTTTCTGTCAAATATAAATCGTAAAAACGATAAAACGAACCTTATCTCTTGCCCTGATTTAAGTTTTTTTAATAGGGTGAAATAAGTTATTAACATTTATACCTGAAAATCAATGCTGCTTTACTTCTGTTACACAGACTGGTTGCAGTATGCACATTTCAACTACTTTTTTTCTGTCGCATCAACGTCAACAATTACTAACCAGGGATATGACTTTTTCCACTTTTGACAGGTTTTTTCAATCACGGACTTTCCGGCATGTTTTTGGATGTCAACTCGCTACTTTCTACTGCTGAATACACAGTTTCTAACAAATCGATACTACAAATGATTTACTGGTTTGTACTTGGTTGGATAAAGTTTGCGATCGACATATATTTTGGGCAACAATCGCGTACGTCTTTCGACCTCGCTTAGACATTTTTTATTATGCCCCGTTATAGAAACTGAAAAAAAAGACGCTATACAAATACATGCACATTGTAAATATTTTTGTCAGACGCTTAAATTGCTATGAAATTTAGTGCGCATAGACAACATTTTAGCAGACGACAAATTTCCCAGCATGCAAAGGGTTAATTTTTAAACTTAAGTCTGAAAATTGGTTGGTGAATACAGGCTCGGGGTGTGATTTCTATGCCTTTAAGTTGATGTCCCCTGTTTGAGCGTCAAGATTGATTCCAAAACAGATTTTAAGTTTTATAGCATTTCTTTAATAATGGAGACTTTTGGAGGGATATTTGAGCATATTGTCAAAGAAGGAAATACATCTTTTGGTTTGTGTGTTTAGACAAATACTTATTGGTTATTACTGTAAAACTCATTATCACTTAATGTTTTACAATTGGATTATCAATTCAATCTTACAAATGTTTTGCAGGATTGTTTCTATTATGTTTTTTAACACCACAACTTTATCCAATAAATATTGACATTGTTTTTTTATTGAAATGCACTGACAATATTGCTCTTTTGTTTGTCTCTTGGTACATTTGCTCAAATAAACCAATGTCAAAATTACTGTAAAATCACACAATCATGTTTTCTTCTAAAGCTTGAAGTTCGAGCAAAGAAGTCAACGGATGAGGGATAACAGATTTTTTCCTAAGACACTCGAGGTTAGTATTAAGTGGTACACTTTGACCTGTAAGTTGTATGATTGCTGATACGTATGTCCCTGAGTGAGAAATTTGTCCTGTCAGTTGGGACTCTAACTGGGACCTGTCGCTATCAGAATGAGTGCATTCCCGAGTGAGCTCACCCAAAAATTTAGGTATTTTATCAAATATACCCAATATCATGAATTTGTGTGTGTTTTGTCCCGCAGAAGGTAGGCATTTAGTGATGGCACTGTCCGTCCAACTGAAATTCCATCACACTTTGCGTTTAGGTTTCAAATAAATGTGGAAAAACACTTGACGTTTAGGTTTAGAAAAATGTGGAAAAAGGGGGCATAGGTCATCCTATGTTGACAAGCCTTGTTATACCAACTTTTACTAAAATGACACAATTATTCTCAGCTTTGGCGTTAATAATAATAATGTTTGTAATTATCATAAAATCGTACTTGTTTAAAATACTCTAAAAAAAGTGAAATTATTTTTCAACTTACCACTATTATTAGCCACGTTTTGGAGATGGGAGACAATAATATTTTAATTTCTGCCTCAAATTAGTAATTGCTTTACACACATATTTCAGATTCATTGGCTGAGCATCATCAACTCGATGGTTCTTGTCTTCCTCCTGATTGGCTTCGTCGTAATCATTCTGGTGAGTCTAAAAATAGATCTCAGCTGTGCTGGTGAATCTAAAAATAGATCTAAGCTGGGCTGGTGAATCTAAAAATAGATATGAGCTGTGGTGGTGAATCTAAAAATAGATCTCATCTGTGCTTATGAACCTAAAAATAGATATCAGCTGTGCTGATGAGTTTTGCTGATGAGATCTAAAAATAAATCTCAGCAGTGCTGATTGATCTTAAAATAGATCTCAGCAGTGCTGGTAAGTCTAAAAATAGATCTCAGCTGTGCTGATTAATCTAAAAATAAATCTCAGCAGTGCTGATTGATCTTAAAATAGATCTCAGCAGTGCTGGTAAGTCTTAAAATAGATTGCAGCTGTGCTGATTAATCTAAAAATAAATCTCAGCAGTGCCGATGAATCTAAAAATAGATATCAGCTGTGCTGGTGATTCCAAAAATAGATCTTGTCTGTTTTGATGAATCTAAAAATAAATCTCAGCAGTGCTGATGAATCTTAAAATAGATCTCAGTTATGATGATGAGTTTAAAATTAGATCTTAGCTGTGCTGATGAATCTAAAAATAGACATCAGCTAAAATAGATCTCAGCTAAGCAGATTAAAGCGGGACTGTACGATTTGTACATGTGTTAAATTTTAATATATTGATTAAATTATGTTACGATGACTCAAAATAGGCAATACAAATTAAACTTTGAAGACGAATTTCATAAAATGCAGCAAAGACAAGTTAGCGCTGGTTAAAGCCGATGCCGACACTTTTACTCGTATTTGTAAGAAAACAAAATTGTGTCTTTGTGTCGTATGAACGAATCTGCACTAAAACTAAATTTAGATTCACATTGCACATGTATTATATATATGCTGGCGAATTCGGCTGGAAGCCAATTTCAATTTTAGATTTAAATATCTGGCTTATTTCGCATTTTTCGACACATGTTCTTCTTAACTTTAAGTTTTTTCATTTATATTGAAATATATGTATACTAATTTTTAATACATTTTATAAAAAATTCATAAATATTTGACAAAATCGTACAGTCCCGCTTTAATATAAAAATAGATCAACGCTGCTTTGTTGAATCTAAAATTGATCTCAGGTCTTGTATAGATTTCAGCTGGGCTTGTGATTCTAAAAATAGCTTTGAGCTGTGCTGATGGGTCTTAAAATAGATCTTGGCTGTGCCGGGTAGTCTAAACCCATATCTTGGCTGTGCTCCATTATTTTGCTTGCAACTAAAACTGGGGTTTAGTTGTGTTCTTATATACTTCAGGATTTAATTTTAATCTATTTGTGGTGTGCTTCATTTTGTACAGAAATATTCATGGATCACCTAATTGATGTGTTCGTGAATCGGAGTGTGATTCCTTTTATTCTCTACTCAAGTATGCTAGAGTCAAATCTTCAACCAATAAAATTGGTGTGTTTCATTCTTTTCCTTATTACTGAAATCCAATAAATACAGCAAAATACAAACAAATAAACATGACCTTAGTGTCTATTCAAGTTCCACTTAATTGGATTGTTCAGAAATGTGCAGTGTGCTGCATTTTATTCTTTGATGAAGTATGCTATAAGCACTTGATCAACCAATAACCCTTTGCATGCTGGGAAATTTGTCGTCTGCTAAAATGTTGTCTGCTAAATTTCTAAAATTAGCATTTTCCTTGATTTTTTTTCAAAGAACACTATCAGAATAGCAAACAGTTTGGATCCTGATGAGACGCCACGTTCTGTGGCGTCTCATCTGGATCCAAACTGTTTGCAAAAACCTTCAAAATCCGGTTCCAGCGCTCAAAGGGTTAAAGAAAGATAATTGTGCTTCATTCTTTTCCTTCATAAGTTTGTGTGCAGAGTTCTGACAGTTTTTTTTATCAAATCTACAATAAAATCCCTGCAATCATTGCAAACCTTGCAATAATGTTCAATTTATATTTTCTTTGTATTAATGATTGTTTTAATAAGTGTGTACTTTGTTATGCCCCCTTTAAAAAAAAGTGGGGGGGGTATATTGTTTTTGGCCTGTCTTTCTTTCTGTCTGTTAGTCTGTCTGTCTTTTATTCTGTCCCAAAACTTAAACCTTGGTCATAACTTTTGCAATATTGATCATAGCAACTTGATTTTTGGCACTCATGTGTATCTCATGGAGCTGCACATTTTGAGTGGTGAAAGGTCAAGGTCATCCTCCAAGGTCAAAGGACAAACTCAGCTCTTGTTCTATTCCCATTTTATAATTGGCTGCAAATGGTTTGTTTCAAAATTGTAATAATATGAAAATGTATTAAAATGAAGTAGAGTTTCATTAAATAGAAATAAATACAAACATGCAATCCATCCAGATCTGAATTGATTTTTGTCATGTTTGCCTTAAAGAGAGGTTTTTTATGTAAGTATCTTAAAAGTGAGGTAATCAATGTGAGAAACAGATATGGGAGGTTATCAATGTTAGTAACAGATAGGGGAGGAAATCAGTTTTAGAAATAGATGGGTGGGGGTAAGAAATTTGAGTAAAGATAGAGGATGTAATAATGTTGCTGACTCATTAGGGGAGTTAATTGATGCAAAAAATAGATACAAGACATATTTGATGAGTAACAGAAAGGGGTGGTTTATCATATTGAGAACTAAATAGGGGAGGTAATTGATGCAAGTAACAGATAAAAGACATACTGGAAATGAGTAAGTGTTAGAGGAGGTAATTGAAGAAATCATTTTTGTGTAATTTTGAAGGCTATTAAATGGGTTATTTATGCTTTATATTTTTTCAGTACAAAGATTACAAACTGTCAATTGCGTCGGACCTGGTATATAGCAGCACATTTTGCTAGATGTCTTTTTTTACTGTTTGGTTCATTTAACCAGTTTTTATGTCCCCACTATCAATTTCTTGTATATAGTTGTTCAAATATTTCAATCAATTTCTCTTCATCTATTTTTTTTTTCATCTCAAATCCTAATGTACAACTTTTTAATGACTATACTATGTTATGGTTTTCATCTTCCAATTAGCTTTGTGTCTTCTGTATATGTTAGTCGAGCAAAACTCTAGTACTAATGTTGTAATATTCTGAACTGACTGATGTCTAACAAGTGTTTGCTGAATACTGGCAGGTACTTGTTTCCTAGCGTATTGTAGTGGTGTACATTGATTTGGCTTTGAAGTGGTGGGAACTTATGGTGGAGGAAAGCATGCATTCAGATGAAAAGTGGTTTACAGCTAACATTATATCGGGATTTAATGGTCTTTTAAGGAAGATGTTAACCTAAACATGTCACAGAGTGTTCAATGTGCAAAATTCTCATATCTTAAAACCAAATCATTTGCATTACCCAACCCCTATATTCTAACCAAACTAGATCACCACCAAAGGTCAAACCTATGACCTATAACTTAACTCACTTAAGTCATACAAATCTCAGGCAAATACATTTTTCTATATTAACTCATGACCGAGCTCTTTTTGAGAATTCTTGACCTTGACATAATTTCAATTTTGGAATAATGGGGCTGTTTAACGTTCATTTTTCAAACACAGCATCTTCTTGTGATGCTTTTTTTGTGGTTAAACTAGTAATTAATAATTAATTAGGCTGTCAAGTTATGACAGACAAAAACAATGTAATTGACAAACACAGCGTCTTGTTTTTCCATGATGTGGTGCTCTTAAACATATAATTGCATTTATTAGGGTATGTGTGTTTCATATACACAACATGTTTATTTGATCTGATTTGGTGATCGAAAACAATAATTGATAATGTAATTCACTACCCAGCTCCTTATTTTGGTTTTGTGTGTTTATCAGATTCAGTGTCTCCTTTTCATCTTTTTTTGTGGTATTAAAGAATTCATACCGGTAAATGAATAGTCTATCAAAGAATTCATACCGGTAAATGAATAGTCTATCCAGCCTTTACCGGAATGGAACATGGCATCTTGTTTTAATCTTGACCTAATGCAGTCGTATTAAACAAGTCCCTTTAGCAATATTTTGAGCTCATAATTAAAGGGCGTGTGCGTTTATCAAACACAGCATCTTGTTTTGTGCCGTTACATTCCCCAAAAAATATTAAGGTCATTTTGAAATCCCTTACAGACACAAGTGTTAAAATTCTCTTAAGCAAATATTGAGATCATTTTGAATCCCTTTCAGACATGATGAGTGTTAAAATTCTCCTTAAAATATATTGAGATCATTATTATTCTGTTTCAGACCAGAGTGTTGAAGTCTGATTTTGCACGCTACAACGTTGAGGAAGAAGACAGCGAAGAACTTGATCAGGACGACAACGGCTGGAAGATCATTCACACTGATGTGTTCCGGTTTCCAGCAAACAAAAACCTCTTCTGTGCCATTCTTGGTGGGTTTTGCTAGTGAATATAATATGTTTACTTCTCTTTTTTTTAACTGAAAATTTTAAATATAAAATGTTGGTTGATATTGTCGAACTGCTATGTTTCCTATTCTGAAATTCGCTATTCTTCTGTATAAAATTAAAAGGTGTAGACTTTTGTTAAACTTAAATAAAAACCTTCCACATAATGTGTTATTTATTGGAGTACTTTCTTAATTTTAATACAAAGCAATATATTATAAGTTCAACTCTGTTTCAAACAAGGGCAAAATTCCTGGCTTTCCATTTTTGAAAGTAATGCTTAGATATGGTTTACCGTGTAGTTGGAAGAATGCAAAACAAGTCCTAAACTGTTTATAATTTAAATAAAATATAAATTCATGGTATGTTTAAACTCAGTCTTATATTCAAATTCATTCAGAGAAACATGTACAAAATCACTATTTTTTTCTTGTAACGTGTTCACCCTTTCACTTTAGATTTTATATGACAGGGATTTTGAAGTCCTAGTCCTTCAATTGCTGCAACTTTGGATGGTCTGTGGCCAAAGCTAGGAGTAAGTAACTCCAAAAAATCTGTCTATGCAAAATCTGAATAAAACAACACACAACCTGTTGTTTTTTCCAGGCGTTGGTATGCAGTTTCTCACACTGGCCACGGGGATCATGGTGATGGCAATGCTGGGTTTGTTCAACGTACACCACCATGGACAAATCAACTCAGCCGGCATCATTCTCTACGCTTTCACATCTTGTGAGTCCAAGATTTTGAGATTTGTTGAAGATTTTTTTAGGTTTAGCTAGGAGATATTCACATGTCACTGGAATATTTGCTTCCGAATTTGAAGCATGAATGTTTAAATTGTCAATATGTAGACAGAGTTTAAATCTTGGTCATGTTAACCCTTTGAGCGCTGGAACCGGATTTTGAAGGTTTTTGCAAACAGTTTGGATCCAGATGAGACGCCACAGAACGTGGCGTCTCATCAGGATCCAAACTGTTTGCTATTCTGATAGTATTCTTTGAAAAAACTCGAAGAAAATGCTAATTTTAGAAATTCAGCAGACAACATTTTAGCAGACGACAAATTTCACAGCATGCAAAGGGTTAAAAAACCAGCTCACCAGTTCAAATGTTAGATAAACCTTGTTACTGCATTTATGGCTCAATCTTGATAAAACTTGGTCAGAATTTCATTCTTTACAATGTCTAGACTAAGTTTTAATCTGGGTCATGTGTGTCAATACATGAGGTCACTAGGTCGAATCTTAGAAAAACCCTGTTGTGGTCTAGAAGCCAAATTAATAACTCAATATGGATGAAACTCAGACTATTTCTCTTTACACATTCTAGGCCAAGGATGAATCTTTGACACAAGTGTCAAAAACTAGGTCACCATGTCAAGTCTAAAAACCAAATGTATTACCATGCTTGAACCCTCATTTATAACTCAATATTGGTTAAATTTGTTTGCAATGTTTATGTTTGAAAATAGTTAGCCCTTTTTTGAATCTGGTTCACATAGGAGCAAAATCTAGGTTACCAAATGAATCTCTTGACAGTTGGTGAACCTTGAAATCAGTTAGGCAATTAAGGGCCATCATGGTCCTCTTGTTTATTTATTTTGTATCGATGTAGGTATCAGCGGCTATGTGGCGACCAACATGTACAAGAAGATGGGTGGAGAGAAATGGGTGTGGAACATCAATCTCACCTCGGCCCTATTTGCAGGTTTGTATAGCGAAGTTTGTACATCGTAACGGTGGGCTTTTTAAACTAAGCAGGGATGGCAACATCATGTATTGTTTAACTTTTTAGGATTGATTGAATCCCTGTATCTTCTTTATCCTTTGTTGATTTGTCATTAGTACAGGTAGTCATAATTTAGAAGAATACAACTATTGAGGTTAAAATTACATTTTAATTAAAAAAGATTGTGGTGATATAATTATAATTTTCGGAATATTATATGCATAAAGGAATGTCTTTGCAGGCCTTTTTCTGCCTATCTCACGGGTCCGATAGTCGGGCCCATTCCCCATGCCAAATATGCATATTTTTTCCACAATTCTCAAAAAAAACAAAAAAAAAACACATTTTTTTTTTTTTAGAAAGAAGTGTCTTATGACTTATGATTATTAGACTCTATATCTCAATTTTATTTTTTAAACAACCTACAAAATATATAACCATAATTTATATGATTTTTATCCAAAATGGCTGGAAAACCCCCTGCCCAAATAATGCTTTTGTCGATGAAAATTCTTCCCAATTTGGAAGATTTCGAGCTGGAAAAATCCCCATTTGGCTAGGTACTTTTTCCCCCAAAAGACAGAAAAAGGCCTGCTTTGTATATAAGTTAGTGATAAACAAATCATAATGTTCTTGTTAAGCAAAGATGAATGACTGATTTCTTGAAAATAAGCAAAACATTTAAATAACAATTTCAAAATATGTCCTCTAAACTCAGGAAGTATCTGTTATGTGCTTTGTAATAAGCTACTTTAATAAAAGACTACTGGAAATTTAACAAGAATTTCTTTCCTGACCCAGTTGCTCAAAGCACCTTTAAGTATTTTTTTTAGCAACGCAACTTTATTACTAACCCTTTGAGCGCTGGAACCGGATTTTGAAGGCCTTTGCAAACAGTTTGGATCCAGATGAGACGCCACAGAACGTGGCGTCTCATCAGGATCCAAACTGTTTGCTATTCTGATAGTATTCTTTGAACAAAAATCAAAGAAAATGCTAATTATAGAAATTTAGCAGACTACATTTTAGCAGATGACATATTTCCCAGCATGCAAAGGGCTAAGGCTAATTTAATAGGCAGGTTAGCATTTAACAGTCCCTTAAGATTTAGCGGTGCTTTGAGCAACTGTGTCCAGATAATGTGTTTGTAGTTTTATTTTCCAATGTTTGTAATATTTGCAGCCCCGTTTTTCCTGGTGTGGGCCATTATCAACTCTGTGGCCTGGGCGTATGGGACCACCCAGGCACTGCCAGTGGGGACCATCATCCTGCTCATGTGTCTCTGGATGTTCGGTGAGTGAAAGAGTTGTCTAACTTTGCTTCTGGCAGAGTTGTCTAAATTTACCTCCAAATTTTACCAGCAATTTGACAGTTAATGCCAGAGAAAATCTATTTTCATCAACATAAGATCTGTGGAAATTTAACTGTGCAATTACTTATAAATCTTGCTTATTTACCCGTGGATGTTTGGTGGGTGGAAGAGTTGTCTAACTTTGCCTTCATTTTTACCGCAATTTAACAATTTATGCCAGGGAAAATCTATTTTCATTAGTGAAAAAATCAGTGAATATTCTGTGAATAAGGACTCTGAATTTATTAGCGAGCCAGATATGTCTTCTTTTGTAGAATTAACTGTGTAATTGCTTATTAATCTTGCTTGTTTAATCCTGGATGAAACGAAGAGTTATCTTACTTTGCCTCCAAAGTAAGGATTGCCATTTATCCACACTAGAAAGTAAAGGAAAACATGGGAAAATTCAATGCAGAGGGATCATAAGTAAATTTGAATGTATCAAATCAATGCTGCACAAAGTCTTAAAATTTGACCAAAAATGTTAGAAAAACTCCACAAATGAAAAAGTAAAATATTATTTTTTTTATAAATAATTAAAAAATCAAATAATACATAATTACATATGTGTTTGTATTCATCTATATCAAAAAGGCTACTAATACAAAATATTGGTTGTGTCTTTATGTACACCACATCTGCACTAATTTTACCAGTGATGCCTTAAAACTTGTCATATGCCTCTGGATGTTTAGTGAGTGACGGAGTAGGGCAACTTAGCTTCTGTGTTGCTCTCTTAAATGATTATGCAATCTCATTATAGGTCATTTAAAGCGGGACTGTACAATTTTTATATGTGTTTAATTTTAATATATTGATATAATTATGTTACGATGAAACAAAATAGGCAATAAAAATTATATATTGAAGACGAATTTCATAAAATGCAGCAAAGACAAGTTAGCACTGGTTAAAGCCGGTGCCGACACTTTTACTCGTATTTGTAAGGAAACAAAATTGTGTCTTTGTGTCGTATGAACGAATCTGCACTAACACTAAATTTAGATTCACATTGTACATGCATTATATATATGCTGGCGAATTCGGCTGGAAGCCATTTTCAATTTCAGATTTAAATATCTGGCTTATTTCGCATTTTTCGACACATGTTCTTCTTAACTTTTATTTTAATTTATATTGAAATATATGTTTACTAATTTTTAACTCATTTTATATAAATTCATTTTTATTTGACAAAATCGTACAGTCCCGCTTTAACATTTGGCTAAAAACAAATATATTGAATAGCTGTTTCCAGAAAAAAGAGGAAAAGATTTTATTAAGTCGGCTGTTTTCGAAGAAAACCCGAGGTATTGTCAAAGCCCTCTAGTCTTCCGCGCCTTAGTCGTCGTCGTCCGAAAACTTTAACATTGGCCATAACTTTTGCAATAGTGAAGATAGCAACTTGATATTTGGCATGCATGTGTATCTCATGGAGCTGCACATTTTGAGTGGTCAAAGGTCAAGGTCAACCTTCAAGGTCAAAGGTCAAAAAACCTTTTTTTCTTTGATTTTCATGTGTATCTCATCGACCTGCACATTTTGAGTGGTGAAAAGGTCAAGGTCAATGATGACCTTCAAGGTCAAAGGTCAAAAAAACAAAATCCAAGCACCCACAGCCGAGCGTTGGCATCCGCTATGCGGTGCTCTTGTTTACTACATATTACAAATATAATACAAATAATCTTTACTGAATAGTACAAATATAATACAAATAATCTATGCCTCCTTTTCCAGTCGGATATCCACTCACTGTGATAGGAGGAATATTTGGCAAAAACTGGGCGAATGGATTTGATGCCCCATGCCGAACCAAAAATATTGCCAGAGAAATCCCCTCAGTGCCATGGTATCGCTCTGGATTCGCACACTGTCTGGTTGGCGGGTTCTTGCCTTTCAGGTTTGTCATATAGTTATCTTGATACTTTTCCATATTTTTTTAATCTGCTAGTGTTACATACTTCAGCCGTTGTGTTTGTCTAAGCTTTTTAAGTAGATTATTTGCCTTATGCAGTCATGTGCTGTATTATGTACCTCTCAAAGGAAAATTCATGATTGTCAATTCAATTATTGATTTATTGAAGAGTTTCCACTGGTCATTTATATTTCATTTATATTTCCCCTTGCTAAGAGTGCCATCAGTTTATTTTCCCCTTGCTTTCAGTTTCATCGGTTGAATAAACCCTTGCTTACAGTGCCATCAGTTATATTTCCCCTTGCTTTCAGTTTCATCAGTTATATTTTCCCTCACTTACAGTTCCATATCGGTGGAGCTGAACTACATATTTCTCCTTGCTCACAGTTATTTGTATGCCCCCCTTCGAAGAAGAGGGGGTATATTGTTTTGCTGGATGAAGGTCGGTCGGTCGGTCAGTCGGTCTGGGTGTCTGTCAGTAGACCAGTTCGTTTCCGATCAATAACTTGTGAATGGATTGACGGATTGGCTTGATAATTCACATGTGCGTTGGCCTTGGACAGTAGATGACCCCTATTGAAATTTGGGTCACTTGGTCAAAGGTCAAGGTCACTGTCACAATAAGTGTGAAAATTGTTTCCGATCAATAACTCGTCAACAAATTGACCCATTGGCTAGATACTTCACATGTGCATTGGCCTTGGACAGTAGATGCCCTATTTAAATTGGGGTCAAAGGTCGAGGTCACTGTCACTATAAGTGTGAAAATCGTTTCGGATCAATAACTTGTCAACTAATTGACTGATTGACTTGATACTTCACATGTGCATTAGCAGTTAATGACCCCTATTGAAATTGGGGTCACTAGTTCAAAGGTCAAGGTCACTGTCAATCAGTGTGAAAATCAAGGCCCTGATTTGTGGGCATATGTCTCCGACAGCGGAACTCTTGTTTCCCCTTGCTTTCAGTTCCATATCAGTGGAGCTGTACTACATATTCGCCACACTATGGGGCAGGGAGCAGTACACTCTGTATGGGATCCTACTGATCGTGTTTGGCATCCTCCTCAGTGTGACAGCCTGCATCTCGGTGGCTCTCACATACTTCCAGCTCTCATCTGAGGACTACAGATGGTGGTGGAGGTCTATGTTCAGTGCTGGGTAAGACATAGATGATATTTATTTTTTATTTTTATTTTTTTAAATGAGATAATTAATATTTTATGATATAACAACATGGATATAATTAATATTTTATTATATGATAAAAGGGAGATAACAAGTATTTTATGATAGGATGAAAGGGAGATAATTTATATTTTATTATAAGATGACAGGGAGATAATTAATATTTTATGGTATGATAAAGGGAGATAATTTATATTTTCATGCGCATTTGCTCTGTTGAAAGTATGTAAAGTGTCTCACATTGCAGTTACGATATTAAAGTGAGACAATGGATCAAAGTAGGTTTGTTATGTTGCCCGACATTTTTTAGTACATTTACATCACATGTATTGCTATTTACTTTCACACTGGCCCAGTACTAAAAGATTTATGTTTCCACCTTAATCTACAATTGATTTTCTGTAGATGTGCCTTAGTCTCATTTGCATCATCCTGTGATTTAATGCTCACATATTCAAACAACGACAAAAAAGACAGAAAAAAGCATTATCAGTTGTTGAACAATTTACCAAATTTAAATTCTTTCAATTAATTGTCATTATATAATAAGTGCTTCAGTAAATGACCTCAACAGTCACCCTATCTCAAGTACAAAGTGTAATTCAGTCAACTATGCATTTAATTTTGCTAATTTTACAACTGTGTTTTATTTCATAGTCAACTATGCATTTAATTTTGCTAATTTTACAACTGTGTTTTATTTCAGAGTCAACTATGCATTTAATTTTGCTAATTTTACAACTGTGTTTTATTTCAGATCCACAGGCCTGTTTGTGTTCCTGTATGCACTGTTCTACTACTACAAGCGCTCAAACATGTCCGGCCTTCTGCAAACGCTCGAGTTCTTCGGCTACACTATACTAACATGTTACGTGTTTTTCCTGATGCTCGGAACTGTGTCGTTCTTCGCGTCTCTTAGCTTTGTACGATACATCTATGTTAACTTGAAAATGGACTAGTGGTTTTATGGAACATTTTGTTGTTATACACATCTCTATATGAATCTGGACTGCCCAACTATGGGTTGGTTTGGACTAGTGGTTTTTAAAGACCACTTGTTATACACGGTATGAATTGGGACTGTCGAAAGATGGGTTTTATAGCTTGAATAAATGGTTTTGCAAAATATATATTTTTTTATGGAACATTTTGTTGTTATACACATCTCTGTATGAATCTGGACGGTCCAATTATGGGGTTTGCTTCGACTAGTGGTTATATGGACTACTTCTTTAACACATGCTGTTATGAATATGGACTGTCCAAAGGTGGGGTTTAATGCTTGGATAAGGGGTTTTACAGAATATTTTGTTGTTTTAAACATGACAGTATGAATCTAGACAGTCCAATAATGATATCAGATATCAGAATAGATTATTTTGACTTAAGCATACAAAGCTCATAGTCTTTTAACATGTGTTTTAAGTCAATACAGAACATTTCAATCAAAGAAAGATCAATTTACACAGACAGGAAATAAACATGTTTTTGTATGAATGTCATGAAATAATGGGGTTATATTAATGTGTTGTTGATACAGTGCACAAATTACTTTTCTGCATTTTTTGTAGCACCTGTGTCAAGGGAGTTTGAAGTTTCTATCGCCAACCTTGATAAAATGTCGCTTAAGGAAATTGCAATTATGGGGTTTCTTTCCTTGGTGTCACAGTTTATAAATTACTTTTTTCTTTTTCTGGTTTCTAACATTTAATTCTATTAAAGGTTTAAAGGTCTTTTTCTTTTATAACAATTTGTTTGAAGGCTTTCAGGGTTGATTCTTTGAATTTTGTTTCTATGTCCCCCTGTCTATACTGGGGGACATATTGTTTTTGCCCTGTTTGTTTGTTAGTTGGTTTGTTTATTTGTTGGTTTGCGCAAATTTTAACATTGGCCATAACTTTTTTAATATTGAAGATAGCAACTTGATATTTGGCAGGCATGTGTATCTCATGGAGCTGCACATTTTGACTGGTGAAAGGTCAAGTCATCCTTCAAGGTCAAAGGTCAAATATATGGGTCAAAATCGCTCAAAAGGGGACACAGTGTTTCACAAACACATCTTGTTTTTTAACTTGCTTTCTCAGTGTAAGTTGCCTTTAGCATGGTTTCTTAATACTCAGAAGGAAAACTTCAAAATTTCACGTTTGTTTATTTGAATCAAATTGACTCATACTTGTTGGCAAATATACAGATTATGTTGACCAAGCAAATAATTTTCGAACCATTTTAGACACTTCTCTCATTCAAAATTGTTTTTGTCACTATTTGTTGCTTCATCTTTGTAAATAATATTATTGGGTGATCATTAGAAATGTTATTATTTGTTTGATGCTTATAGTACTTTGTGCAACTGAGTGGTGAATATATTTGTCTTATAAATGAAATCTGCTATTTATGTTTTTGTTCCTAGATTAATTTTCCAGTGAAGATAAAGTTTTACTGTCCTTTCTTTTAAAGTTCTGTAGAAAAAATCCATAAAGAAAAGTGTAATGGCCTAAATATATAAGCATATTATTTGTTACTGCCAATAAGAAAAAAACTAGGGTGCATGCACGGATATCGGAGGAGACAGTTTTTACCGTCTTTGACAAGTGTCCAGGGCCTGTCTTCTAAAGCTTCTTAGAGGATTCGTAACTTCAGTTCTGCCACTCCAATGTGTTATGCTTTCAAAATTATAACATGTCTCAATTTAGCTACCGGTATATGTTCAAAAACGTGTTTAACCTTAATACAAAATGGCAACATACTTTTTCATTAGGAATGAATAGAATGTTCTTACGTTTCCTCTTACCGGGGTAGGTGCCTTGAATTAACTGGCCGGTGCCAATTTTTCTTGGCCTTGCACAGTTTAATTTTCAAATGCTGACTTGTATGAAGTACATTGTTTTGTAAGACTGGTAGTATGCACGCTAGTCATTTTCTGAAAATTAAATGCCATATTGTACATGTGATTTTGTTTCAACTCGAGTGACCAGTTGCTTTTAAATTTGATATAACCTTTATGACCATTTGTCTTGTACTGGGAATATATAACAGCAAAGTTTTATTATTTTCAGCATTTTAAATATAAAAGAAATACATAGTTTTATCGTGACTAATGAAACAGGCATACTCTGCCCTCAGAAATAAATTTATATGTTTCTTACAAAAGTTTGCAAATGCATACTTTGTATGGGAAAACACGGTCTTTTTTGGTGTTGTTCAGTTGAAACTGTTCTCAGTTCCATGGTTATGTAATATGAATGATGCGAATGCTTGCAATTTTAATTTGGTTTCTCTGTATTTTTTGCTTAAAAATGCTGTCAAATGTTCACTTTTGCTTGCCTTAAGAATTACATGTACCGGTAGTCCTGTTTATTTGTTGAATGCGTTACTGTAATTAATCTTGCTCCTTTTTATCTAATAGAAAATTAAATGTCTCTTTAACTATTAGAAAATGTGTGCAAACAAATGGTTTTGCCTTTTGAGAGTTAATTTGTTTTCTGCAGTAGAAGTGCTAAAATTAAGATCAAAATAATTCTTGTCAACAGTTTATCATGTATCTCTTTCAACACTGTTAGCACATCTTTGTATGGGGTCACTCATTTGTGGCATGTTCTGAGAAAATTGGGCATAATGCTTGTGCGAAAATTGTCATCCAAGAATAGCCTGTGCAGTCCGCACAGGCTAATCAGGGACGACAATTTCCGCTTTTATGGAATTTTTCGTTTAAATGATGTCTCTTCTTAGCAAAAATCCAGTTTAGACAGAAAGTTTCGTCCCTGATTAGCCTGTGCGGACTGCACAGGCTAATCTGGGATGACACTTAACGCACAAGCATTTTGCCCAGTTTTCTCAGAACATGCCACATTTATCTTATAATATATGTAACTACTCTTAAATTAGAAAGCTATTATTATTATTGTAAAAACTTAATTTGTTATTCGATGTTATTGAACTTAGTATATGTTATTGTTTACCTGTAATAGATATCCACACTCATGTGATATGCTGATGTGCTGATAGAAAGTTCTTAGTTATTGATGCACATAATATTGTGTTAATGTATATATTCATTTCAATATTCATGGTGTCAATTTATATGGGAGGTGATTGGCAGTCTCTTGTGTGGGAATTATCTTATTTACAGTAATTACTCTACATGTTTGGACTTTTTAAAGATTTTATTATTTGCTGATCAAAGTTTTAGAAGCAGAAAAAGATACCACCCCCCCCCCCCCTNACCCCCCCCCCCCCCCCTAAATTTCTCCCGTTATATAAAGGTCCTCTGTTGAGTTACATAATATTTTTTGTGGAAATGTATGTTTATACCATTAAAACAAAGCAAATCACTATGGGTATAGAGATCTTTACACAATGGAGAAATGTTTGAGTTGTCTTTAAGGGACCACATTTAGTTTAGGCTGGCTTGCAAATCTGTCAATTTGTTGTAAAGTGAACTCAAATTGCAGCCTGGCCACAAAGCTTGTGTTCCCTTGGTCATTGTATTTCTTCAATTGTATTGCCACTGATTCTGGGCCTGGTTGCTCAAAACTTTAATGGGTGTTAAAGTAACCTTTAATTTTTTGATCAAGTTATTTATGTGACTGAACTGTTGACCCTTTAATATTTGTGTTAATTGTAAAATTTGAGTATGTTTGATAATAAAGGGCGGTTGTCTGCATGGTCTGACATGACTTAGTATTGTTAAGTCCATTACTTCTGATAAAAAATATTGATTTTTTTGCGATGAAATATGGATAGATAGAATAGCCACTTGCACTTTCACAATTTTTATAGCTGGTTAAACTACATGTATTGCACTTAATTATTCTGGTAAATTACACAAATTTATACTTTTCTGAGAGTGTTTCAAAATAAAAAAGCAGGAAAAACAATTAAGTGGCAAGATCAATTATAATTTTTCAGATTTAAAAGTTGTCCCAACATATAGAGTACTTACTGTTAGAAATTTCAATTTAATTTGTTTGTTGATGTTATTGGTGTTTATATAGTATTTACGAGTCATGAAATGATGATGTTAAATATTTGTTGGAATTATGTTACATTTGGGTCCCATTTTGTAGAATGCTGATGTCTATCATTAAATATCACTATATTTCTATGTATAAATACACGTTACTTCTTTTATTGGAAAGTATACTTTGCTATGATTGGCTATTGACAAGCACTGTGAATAAAATATAAACTTGGACTTAAAAACAGATGAAGTAACACACGGGAATAAGCATGTAAGTAAGATAAAGTAACACAAACAAGTAAAATACTGATAAGTACCTGCTGATAAAATTTAATGGTAAAGACTAAAGACTGTTATTGAAAATATAATATAATCTAATCTAATGACATTAATTTATGAGCAATTATGTGATCAGAAACTGATCAAACACGCTATTTACAAACGATATTGCAATTGCTGATAATGATGCATACACTGATACCACGTACCATTCAGGCCTTAAATGTTAATAGAATCTATAACATTGATTATTTACATGCCTTTGGATGACAGTGACTGAGATTAAACACACACAATATACGTAAGCATGTCAAACAATGAGTGAGAATCGCACACTGTTTGCATACCATTAGTTTTGTTTAAACCTATCTATCCTGTATTTTATATCCACTCATCTAAAGCCCTGAGCTGATCCAGACACTTCGTCCATTTCCTGGGAAGATCAGGTACTGGGTGTACTTTGAAAGATCTTGATAATGAGAACTATTCCCGAATGGGGAACGAACCTGGGACCTCCAACTAGCACCATTAAAGCATGACCCTACTTGGCAGTACATGTTGCAAAGGTACCGTAGTTGTGACATACATGTATTCAAATCAGTTGGTGTGTCATTTATTCACATCTAAACCCAGGTACTTAAAAGTATGTTTTCGTGCAAGTCATTAGGCAGTAGTGGGACATGTCCCTACCACAGGAAGTACCGGGGCCTCCCACACGCTGATACCCCACTGGTATCATCACTAATCGAACTGCATGAATCACCATATTGCAAAATGTCGTATTTTTCAAGGTCGTGCCATTGATAGAATCGGTCAGAGAGGTACATAACACTTTATCTACCCTCTATTGACATCTTTGGGAAAGCTCTTACTTACGCTCCCAGAGTGAGGATCGTTTCTAGTATCAATTTAATTTCGTCGTACAAGGACCTGATACCGGTAGGTATGACAGGGATCCCGGTCCGGAAGACTCGGCCGCATCCGATTATAACGGGGACGTTGTAGGGCCATCTTACTTCGAAAATCGGCAAATGCACGCTCAATATGTTTTTGTGGGGCCCAATCCGCAATTTAGAACTTATCACTACGAATTGGACTGCTTGTGCAGAGGTTATGTTTAATCAATATTTATTGATAATCGTTTGGTTTACTAAGACAAACTGTATGGACTCAATTGTTTATAGTAACCCGTTCATTTCTGATTCCAACTATACTGTGAGTCATTTCCCAGAATCGAACGTTTTTGTGTCGCCTGACTATGGTCAGGGGACATATAGGTGTTACTTCGTCGGCGGTTGCGGCGTCACACTTTTCGAAAAAGGCTCATAACTTCTGTTTCCCTTCAGATATTGCTTTGATAGTTGGTATGCATGTGTATCTGGACAACACCTTTCCATGCGCATACATTTTTTGACCTCTGCAACCTTGACCTTGAACTTGAGGTCAGCGTTCAGGTTTTGAAATCTGCGACCGCGATTCCAAAAAGGCTCATAACAACTGTGTCCCTTCAGATATTGCTTTCATATTTGGTACGCATGTGTATCTGGACAACACCTTTCCATGCGCATGACCTTGACCTTATTTTGGACTTATTGAAATGGGCCAATTTCTTGGTAAACCCATTACCATCAGGCGACACATCCAACCCGCGGAGTTCTAGTTTAATCTTACACAAGGGAAGTAACTGCATAAGCAAATCGCTGTTAAGTAAACTGAGTTGTCTTTCTTTTTCTTAAATTCGGGTATACGTAATTGTCTCCAATACAAATTTACGAATTGTTTTTAATATGGATACAAACAAATACTAAACTTAATAATCATAGGCGGATTAAGACAGTGCCGGTTACGGCGTGCGCCCACGCCCAAACTTTTGGCCAAGTTTCTACTTTTTTCAATCTCTCATTTATTTTAATGAAACCTTAGTGATGTGCTGAATTAGTGAAGTTAATTTACTGACGCTATTATTTAACTTATCAGTAAGCATTTTTTTTCAGTAGAACGTCGTATTTGCTCAACGCTGCCGTCTACTAAAGCTCCAAGGCCTTGCGTACGAGTTGCCGATTAAAAACAAAATGCTACTTTTTGGGACCTGTCTCTATAAAGTGGGCGGAGCATGGTCATGAAGCTTGTTCGGCATATATTCGCATGCAGTGTCGCTTAAGACAGATTGCGGTGCACGAAACAAAACCGTACGCGCAGGATGGGACGCGGAATGATGCCGAAGTTTCGAGAAATTGATCCCGAATGAGTACCGTTGGTGCAGAAAAGTTGTAGACCTATTGCAGAGCTTGCCAAAAGAATGTTGACATGTTGCCGGTCTAACGATGCAGAACTGCATATTTGTTATCGATTAAAATTGGGGCACTATATAAAGTATGAAAAGTTTGCACGTGAACATACTGTTGGATTGATATTACTTTATACTGATTTGCATGGCCATAGAAGAGTGGGATGTTCAGGTGAATAACTTATATTTTTATCCCGCGCCGAAAGTCAACGTGATATAGCGATGGTAAGCGTCGCTCTGTTTGTCAGCGCGTGCTAACGTGCGTGCGTACGAACTTCCGTCCGTACCACTCTTATGTGCGCAATTCAACAATTTTCATACGTTTATTGCCAAACATTTACAGGAATATAGTTATGATTTCGCTAAATACATATTTCCCTTTGCTTATAATTACATATACAAGCTTTTTTGCGCAACTCCTCCTCAATGTTTCGTGCAATCATCGTCAAACTTTTCAGAATAGGTATCTATACCGGATAATAGTGCTATAGAGCATATTTGTCAAGGTTGCAACAATTGCAATAACAATATTGGTTATGTTTTAATAACATAAAACAGTTTTAAGAGCAACTTCTACTAGTACGGCTCATTGGGTCATTGTCGACCTGAAATGGCTTGAAGTCACCCTGGGGCCTGGGGTGACATGAGCCGATTCTAGTCACCCGGTGATGACTAGCGTCGGCTTCAAGTCACCCCAGGTTGACATGAATCGGCTTCTAGTCACCCCCGGATGACTTCAAGCCATTTCAGGTCGACAATGACCCAATGAGCACTAGTACATGTTATTTTCGTAAAACTAAGCATGAACGAATAATTGTGCTAAGTGATGCAACGCGGTTTCATGATCACGTTAGCTTTTAGAAGTGGATGTCCATTGATTGAAATAACATAATATCCGGCCGTGTAATTTTAGTGAAGTTAACATGTTGGTTAGGCCTATTGCTAATTGTCTGTAAATATGAGTCGTGCCAATAAAACACTTTTACATTTTGTGTGCAGTTTGATGTGTTTTTGAACGGTACTCACCACCTCTAAACCGCACCTGTATTCGCGGTACTGTGTTGCCGATCGACTTAATACAATCGTCACGATTTCGGCACGATTTTTTATTCGTCTGGATAATTCAAAACCACGTGATGGCCAAACGCTGCTTCTTCTTCAAGATTTCAAAGTAATTTAAGACAAAACCGCTTCTGGTTATCTAACCGGTGGTAAATAAAGTCGGTTTATAGCGAAACTGTTGTATCTGCAAAACTATTCTACATCAGATACGATAGTTTGACACTTCCCTCGACGTACTGGTTGCTGTAATTTAGTGCATATCTGTTAGCGAATCTCCTTTGTTTTCAAACAAAAATGTGTTGATAGATGTAAATGGCGTATTTATGAGATCTAAGAAAAGAAGTTTATTTGTATTTTAGGTACATTTTTTTAGGAATAAATGTTTGTGAAAAGCTGCTCGACTTTAGTTCTGTGCGTGATAATTTCTGGAATTCTTGGTAGGCAGTTATGTGTGTGATATGTATGAGTATATTCTTTCTGGAATTATAAGTATGTACTTTTACGTGTGATATTTTCTGGAATTATAGGTAGGGTGTTCTGTGTGTGATCATTTTCAGGAATTCTTGGTAAGTAGTTGTACGTGTGATATCTGCTGGAATTATATACATAGTTTTACGTACGTGATATATTTTCTGTAATTATAGGTATGTAATTGTACGTGTGATATTTTCTGGAATAATAGGCAGGCAGTTCTGTGTGAGATATGTTCAAGAATTCTAGGCAGATTTACCTGTGATATTGGAATTTTAAGGTCGGTTGTTCTATGTGTGATAATTTTCATGAATTCTATGTAGGTAGTTATGTATGTTTTATTTTCGGAAATTCTAAGAAGGCAGTGAAATGTTTCATATTTAATGGAATTATAGGTTAGATGCTCTGCATTTTCATTTTCCAGGTTACTCCGACCCACTTGGCCCCAAAGATAAATGGTCAAGGCTTATTCAGCACGTGGCAGAAAACGTCCCCTGTGACAATCCCCGGGGATGGAACATGCGCGGCACTGAATGGGGTTGCTGCGGCAACTACGAGGGGTGTTGCACTTACGCCTCGCTCGTCTGCTTATTCCACGACGCCGCTTGCAGGTAAAAAAATCCCTCGACTTCCTAGTTATCCCTTACACAACGTCATGCCTTCGTTCCTGTGAAAAAAATACACGCTTCTATTCTATGAAAGGTACCGGTAGTGAATAAAAATGAGATAACATTTAGTAAAACTCTAAAATGATATTCTTATTTTACTCAATTTGATTTATTTATCAGATAAACAATGCTCAGTCTGTCAAACAATAGAAAAAAGGAAAAGAACATATGTTTTTGTTGATGACGCTTATTAATATTATCACTGGAATAAGACGATATCAACGTGGTTTTATTCGCGAAATCAAACATGTATGGTAGCTGATTTCTTCCATATAATTCTGGTGTGTCGGCGGATTTGAAGAGCGACAACACGACATAACTACAAATATACGCGCCCACGCGATAATTATGATATTTGTCGTTCTTCCGTGCCCACGTGTCCCAACCTCATACCCATACATTTATATCGAAGAACCAAAATCATTTTCACCTGATCGTTACATTTAGTTATTTACACAGTCAATATTTGGTCTTTAAATTGAGCACACATATGAGTCCATAATTAAAAATACTCATACGGTACATGCCAATGCGTCCATGTCTCAACATGCGTAAACGTAAATGCGTCTATAATTAACATATGTTTACACGCATATTTATGCGTTCCTGATTAAACAGACGTACACGTACATGCCTTAACCCTTTGAGCGCTGGAACCGGATTTTTAAGGCCTTTGCAAACAGATAGTATTCTTTGAAAAAAAATCAAAGAAATCGCTAATTTTAGAAATTCAGCAGACGACATTTTAGCAGACGACAAATTTCCCAGCATGCAAAGGGTTAATTTCTTGAAATTCGCATACGCGTAAATGCGTCTAAGACTAGTATACGTACTCGTATATACGTCAATGATTTATACACGTATATATGCGGTTATGATTTCAAAGACGTGGAGTACTCGGTCTTGCTTAAACATACGTTTATAGCATGAAATCAACTTATCTTAAATGTTCACTTCTTGATTCTTGTACATTCTAGATGCTGCGTAGTCAAAGAGCTTTGCGGCCCGAAATGTAAACCGGATAACGACTGCAACCCGCCACAGCCCTGGCCTTGGGAAAACTTACAGCAACTCGCGAATACCTCAAATATTCAACAACCCACTACCAAAACATTAATTGAAACGAAGGAAGTGACGTCAAAAGCACCAAACGTTAATTCGGATGACTCGCAAAAACTATACAGCAAAGCGTCATACAGCAAGACGGAAGTTACGTCCGATTTACCTGAAATTCTACCAGACGAGTACTTGGAAAACACCACGCCTTTTGCAGACTATATGAACGACGACTATGACGACTACAGTTCAAATGTTACAGTTAAAAGCGAAAAAGAAAACATCGAGAAAAGCATTGACCCTGACACACATCTCAACACAGATGATGCGATATTTTCCAGTAAAGAACAGGCAGATCTTCTACAAAGCGATGTCGTTAAAGTCAACACACAAGTTGAAGGAGCTGTTGAAAATCATGAAAATAAACACAACCAAATATCTAGCAATAGGGATAATGATACGAAACTGGATGATGCAAACGGGGAACTTTTTGCTGAAACTGAAACTGATACCACAGCGATCCAAACGTTTGAAAACGTCGGAAACGAAAATACAACACTTGAAATCAGTGACAAAAATGAAAATATTACACGTGAAACCGCAGATATTCAAGTAAAAGATGCGAATACAAATGCAACAACTCAAGCTTCTCACATAGAACAATCTGAGGCGATTGGTTACACACCTTTAGAGGAATACGGGTTAGAAGAGTATGAGAAAAATAAAGCTATTGATAAGATTGACAATATAATGTCAGAAGATGCGAATACTTTAAATAATGATACCCAAACTAATCATGAAAGTTTGAACGAGAACGAAACAATTGACGCAAACATCGAGTCCGAATTATCGTCTCCTTCTTTACTACAACCACCTCCTCCTCTTCCTCCTCCACCACTGCCAATGATATTACTTAAACCAGGAAACATCGGGGTGTATCTGAATCGCGGTCCAGATTTAAAAAGCGACGAAAGTGATGATATTCAGGCAATGCCACATTCAGAGGTAAATGAAGGATCGGAGGTTAAGTCTCAGTCAGAATTTCAGATCAATGAAGAAACAAATCCCGATGTGAAGGTTGAATCGGGTAATTGGCTCGATGAAACTTTGGTATATTCTGAAAATATAAATGACGCTGGATACGCAAACAATTCAGATTCAGATCTTTCTGGAACTGGCGTTAGCAGGAAAGAGTTTGAGGACATATCTGAGAAGGATACAGTGTCGAAAGGTAACAGCACAAACGACCAATCCAAAAACACGGGTCAAATAGAAGACGGGACATATGATGGTAGATTAGCTCAAATCGGCCACGAAGGTGGTCCTGCTGGAAATACAAGTACGATCGTTACAACAGTGATAAATAACGCAAATAATGACAACATAACTGTCGCGGAGGTTGAACAATCTGCTTTGAATAACACTCATGTTAATGAAGATGAAGCAGCGGCCCCAGAGAAAACAGAAGCTCAGTTGGATGAAGAGAGAACGGGCGCACATGAGAATACAACTTTAGAGGAAAACCAGCAACAAGAGGATGAAAACGACAGGAATTACCAAGTCAATGAGAATTCAGATGTTCAGGCGATATTTTCTGTAAATGAAAACACACAGGATAAGACTGGTAAAGACAACGCGCATCAAGCTGATGCAGACGTAACAAGAACAAATAAAATTGCGAATGAAACGAATGGTACTTATCAATCTAAACAGGACTTCGGTGAAATTATACGTGGACAAGAAGATACACAAGACCAGAACGACGAAAGCAAATATATAAATGGAACTGCAACAGACAATACTGATGAAAACACAAACAATCTTCAAGAAACTACAATACACACGATTGATGGAGGCAACGCTTATCCTAATGTAGATGAAATCAAATATACACAAGAAACTGAAAAAGACCAAACAGAACACGACAGTGCTCATCTTGATACCGCAAAAGGCGAGACGTTTGAAGACGAAGCTCATCTAGATGTAGAGGAGATTAAGAATACTTTAGAAAAAGCAGAGAAAAGTGACTATATACCCACGGACTATTTCAATGATTTGGCTATGGACAAAGAGCTGTTTTATAAAGCTACCGAAGTATTAGGTCTCGGGGATAAAACCGACAGAAAAGATGATTTATCCTGAAACAAAACACATTTTATTGGATGACTAGTAAATAGCCATGAAAATAGATGTAACTATTCAATAATATTTTTTGGATTACATTACGCGTCCTTCGTTTATATGAATTGTTTTTTCTGTTTATATTGTCATTGTTTCGCCAACAATAATATATTTGTTTCGTATTCTTTTAAATCCCCATTAATACTACAAAAATCAACGGAAATTTCGTTAACTATTTCGTTTAATAAAGATACCCAATACAAAATCAATGTTCCTTAGAGCAATAGCCAAAATGTCAAAGCCAGCTGTCTTCTGGTAACATAGATTTTGTAAATACAAAATGCTTGTTTTTAATTTTTCGTGTCACAATATATTCCATATTAATTTCCCGCACGTATATCTATCCATACGACATACGAACACTAAAATGGTACCGTGTTAGTGTTCGCCAGTCGTATGAATATATATCGTCGCGGGAAATTTAAATGGATTTTTTTTATGACACAAACAAATAAAAACTAGCATTTTGTATCTACAAACATCCATGTTACCAGACCACATCTGGCGTTGAGATTTTGGCTATTGCTAAAGCCTATAAGGAACACTGATTTTTTTATTTGGTAACTTTATTTTACGAAATATTGTACGAAAATTCCCATGATTTTTTAGTATTAATGGGCCTTTAATTATAATCCGTATACCCGTACAAATGGAAGCATTTGTGCGTTTAATATTGCTATAGTTATGTTTATGTCCTTCTACACATCTAGGCCGTTACAATTCTCAATCCAGAGAAAAATAAACTTAATTCGCTTACAGCAAATTATCAACAGCGACATAACTGCATGGGAACAATGAGATGACATATTTTAGGCGTAAAAAATAACTTGTTGATATCAACATGCCCACACAAAATAGGATAGGTAGACAGGTCATTGTTATTTCGCGTTATTCTGTTTACAATGGCCTAGTTGAAGATCATAATTAAATCGTGTTTTTGTTTGTGGATGCAATAGCGCATGTGATATATTTTTCCAGTTTCTTTCATATTATATATAGACGAGTTTTTGTTTAGGCACATTTACGCATTGGAAAGTGATTGTTCATGTTTAGTTGTGTATTATTTATTATATCGAATGATATCGTACATGATAAAATAAGCGTAACATTGTACTTTTGACTTCTTCAGATTCAAAAAAATATATTCGTTCTACGGAAATGTACGCTTCACTTCATTGAATGTTAAGCCACATCTCGTATGTATGCGTTTCTTCATTGCAATCTTAAGCCATATCTCGGATATAGTTGTTTCTTAACATTGGATTCTCACGCCATATCTCGAATATAAAAGCGCTTCTTTTCATTCTTATGCCGTTACCCCCTCTATGGGCCCCGACGACATCAGTTCTAGTAGATCAGTTAGTTAAGTTATTACTACGCAAATGTGTTGTTTTTGATAAGACATTCTGTCAGCCCGCGTATTGTATTGGTACAGAAATCACATTGATGAACATGTACGTGTTATCCATCGCGAAAGGTGGATGGATATAGTTTTTGAGTTGTCCGTCCGTCTTTTACAAACTTTTCAGGGCTATATCTCAGAAACTGTATGAAATTTCAACATGAAACGTCATAAGCGTATTGATATTGATGGGGGAGAAGTATCATTCACAAGAACCATTATCCTACACTTTATTAAATATGAATACTTGCCGTTTGCTGTTCTTGTATGATGTACCTTTACAGGACTATATCGGAGAAACGATACAAGATTTCAACATGGAACTCCATGGGTGTATAGATATCAATGAGAAGTGCCATTCCAAAGAACCATACTCCTACACTTTCTTAAATAAGAGTTATTTTCCTTTGCTGTTTTTTTGTATGATGTAACTTTTCGTTGATATATCTCAGACACTATAGCAGATTTCAACATGAAACGTCATGGGTGAATAGGTATCAATAATGAAAAGTGCCTTGCACAAGAATCATAACCCTAAGCTTTCTTAAATAAGCGTTATTGTTGTTTTCGTATGATGTTCGTCTGTTACAAATATTTTAGAGTTATATCTCAGACACTGCATAAGATTTCGACATGAAACTGCACGGGTGTATACATATCAACGAGGAGAAGTACCATGCACAAGAACCATAACATACACAAACATTTTCTTAAATATGAGTTATTGCCCTTTGTTGTTTTTGTATGTATAACTTCTCAGATACTATACAATATTTCAACATGAAACAGCATGGGTGTGCCGATATAAGTATGATCTTAAAACATTGATGTAACTTGATTAAATGGTCGTACTTTCAATTAAATATGGAAGTGGTTGGCGAAATATTGGAGTGTACTAGTGTTAATAATGGACAGAACGTGTCAGGCGGAACTTAAGAAATAAGTTTTCAAACTTGTAAGTAGCAAGTAAGTCTTAAACTGTGGTAAAGTAAAACTATAGAACACTCTTCGTCGCCACACGCTCAGGCCGCCCGATATTTTATAAAATGGGATAGTTGTGTCTTATATCTATAACATAGAACCATAATTAAGTACAGCAGGTCGAAATGTACTCCAAATGCATTTCATAACACACCTCCCGGGAACACCATTCTGATTGGATGAAATGCGGACACACATTGGCAGAACGAGGACACATTTTGTATACAGAACAATACTAGGTCAGGGTCGGTTCATACTCACGTAGCGCGTAACTTGGATTGTTTCCCGTTGTTTGCGGCTTTGTATAGTTTGAAAGCCGGGTTCAAGTCTAAGTTTAAGCTGAATGAATCCAATATGCCCAAGTTTAACTCTAGAATATATTATTAATTAAACACAACGCACAATCTGGCATCTGAGCTCGACATTCAATTGTCGATGCACTCAAGCAATAACCAAGGAACATATGCTATTATTTATGCAATCTGTCCAGAAAAGTTCATGAGAATAGTGTCTCGCCTATGTCAATAAATTATGCAAATTACCTACCGAGCTTTTCGTAACCAATAAGATTATCGAAATGTCGACTTTGACCTCGACGTCACTCGGCATCGCCTGAGAATGTCAGGTCATGTTATATGTTTTCGTGTTAGATAGAAGAACACAGGAATTACACATCAAAGGTATTTTCTATTATTTGTATCTTTATAACTTAAGTACAGAAAAATGATATGATTTTAACATAAATCGCTTATTATTATCAAATTATTAATGAATAAATGTTAGAATTAGACAGTTTAGGTGAACGCGTTAGTTTCTTGTTAGTCTTATTTATAAGACGTTGCCAAGAATTTAGAGATTCTTTGGAACAAATATTACCCATATAAAAAGTAGCTTAATATTTGAGAGCGTCAACAAGTTGGACTAGTTTCTTGTAAGGTCTGTGTGACTCAGTCTGAGTCTGACTTCTGTAGAAGTGTAGTCCTGTCAAGTCACAAGATTAGATTATTTAGATTTTCCACTAATTTTAACATGATTTAAGTCATATGACGGTTAACGTTCTGAAATTTTCCTTGGGTTAGTTGGTTTGCCAGAACTTATGAAATGCGCATACTTTAAGTCTGTATCTGACAACTGCCATAGCCATAATAGGCAATTAACAAGAAATGGCATGCAGGGCCCTCTTTGGCCACCAGGGGAAGAGGCCCAGGTCCCTCATGACTGAGGGGGAATTTTCGCGGTGTTTCCCTTTTATGAGGATTTTTTTTCACTTAATCTCTTATTACTGCATTTGTACTGATTGAACTATAATCATTGTTTATATAGTCAAGATGGCAGTTTGACACCATCAACAAATTCGATTATTTTGATGTTATAAAACGATAAACAGTTGGAAAAAAACATTAAATCTTAAAGAAGAAAGGTTAATAATTATTTTCATAATGATTCATGGTCATATATTTGTAAAATATTTGTGATTTAACATCTTTATGAAAATTACCCACGACTCAACCAGACTAAAGCATAAGTTTATTTGAATAGATAGAGGATATTTGTTGGAATCGGTGGAATATCGATTTTATTTCACGAATGATCATAGAAAATAATATTTTCAAGAGTGGCGCAGGTGCAAGTGCATTATGCAAGTGCAGCTAGTCTTAATTATTTAATTTTTTAGTGCTTATTTTTATTTGCGCTCTAATTTGCTAACACATCATGTTTGACAGTCAGCACCTGCAGTGGTTTGACATTGATTGGTAGTCAGGTATGCTACTTATAAGATTAATTATGGGACAATCATTAATTGCAATTGCATCCTTGGGTGTTAATTATGGACAAGTTTGTCTTTCCAGTTGCCTTAAGCATATGTGTGTGCCCATGCTTTTTTACTCAAATTTCTACTTTGTTTAAATTGTTTTAGTTAAGTACAAGTGAGAGTATTTTAAGAAGATTTTGTATTAAATATTTTGTTAAATCAAATATTCCTCAATAAATACCTTGGTCCAAAATAGCATGTTAAATTGTAACTATTAAAAATGACTACTACTATTATTAGCTCGGCTGTTTTCGAAGAAAACCCGAGGTATTGTCTTAGCCAGCTCGTCCGCCATCCGCGGCGTCCCAAAACTTTGACGTAGGCTTTAACTTTTGCAATATTGAAGATAGCAACTTGATATTTTGCATGCATGTGTATCTCATGGAGCTGCACATTTTGATTGGTGAAAGGTCAAGGTCATTCTTCAAGGTAAAGGTAAAAAAAACTTTTTGTTTTTTCATGTGATACTCATGGACCTGCACATTTTGAGTGGTGAAAAGGTCAAGGTCAATGAAGGTCAAAGGTCAAAAAAACTAAATCAAAGCACCCACAGCAGAGTGTTGGCACCCGCTATGCGGTGCTCTTGTTATTTTGCCAGTGGCATTGGAAGCAAAGTGACATTAGGGCGGCGGAGGGGGTTGGTATGGGAGGGGGTATCCCCTCCCGTTGGTCCTCCCCTGGAGTTTTTTTTCAAATTTTAGCATCAAATGGCGCATTCTGGTGCGTTTTTATGCCTGATACCTGACCTTATACATGTCTATTGCAGGCATATTCTGAATGAAAAAAGTTGTGAGAGACAAACAGACAATGGAGAAGTGATCTCTATATGTCGCAGCTGCTTTGTAGCAGGCGACACAACAATAGGGATCATGTAACGTTAATACTGATTAAACATATGCTAAAAGTCAAATTAAGATGCTAGTATTAAGTTTTATTTGATGTATTTTTATACATGTACTGTATGTACAGTTACAATATTACCATATCGCATGAAACATACAACTATAATATCAGAGGACAATCAAATGTGAACGCTATCGCAATCAATTATGGTAATTTGCCTATATAGTTGTTTTTTTTAATGTTCACACTGACCGGCAACCATACAGGTACCACAAGGTCATTTTTACATTGAATACTGAACACTGGCTGGCAACCATATAGGTATCACAAGGTAATCACACTTAAAATTTTCCAAGTGTACATCAGTGTTTCCTTATACTGGACAAATTCATTTGCGACTTGGCGTTAGTCCATATTGTCAGTTTCTTCCCGATGAACGTGCATGATCATCAGATGGTAAAGGCATTCCTGTGTCATAGTTGATCGTAGGTAAGATTTTACTCTCCGTAGGACTGAGAACGAGCGTTTGCTAGTCACGTTTGTTGCAGGCATGACGAGGATCAGTTTCAGAACTCTCACTATCTCGGAGAACATAGTATGAGAAGCGGGTCAGGGGTGGCGAAATCAAATGTCTGAGTTGCCCGAGTCGTACATACGCTTGTCTGGGCAACTGATTTTTTTCAATTAAGTTGTCCGTGGACAACCAGTCGGGTCGAGGGATACAAAAAAATACATTGTATTAAAGTTGTATTTAAGTTTTACAAAACCGGATGTTGACATGCGGAACAATTAACATTTTCAATATTCGGCCCAACTGTTAGACAGTGTACAGACTGGTTTGTTCGTTCATTCCGTATCTAAATATTGAACGTTCGTCTTAAATTTTAAAGTGCATTAATACCAAATGTTCGCTCAATTTTAGCATCAGNTTAACCCTTTGAGCGCTGGAACCGGATTTTGAAGGCCTTTGCAAACAGTTTGGATCCAGATGAGACGCCACAGAACGTGGCGTCTCATCAGGATCCAAACTGTTTGCTATTCTGATAGTGGTCTTAGAAAAAAACCGAAGAAAATGCTAATTTTACAAATTCAGCAGATGACATTTTAGCAGACGACAAATTTCCCAGCATTCAAAGGGTTAAACTGTTTTAATGGTGCACAAATCCTCACTAGGCTCAATTTACATTAAAAATCCTTTAACATAAATGAGTGTAAGAAATCTCAACATCATTAAAATGGCTAGTCAGGTTTGTGTTTATTTATCTAGGCCACTTTTAAGACAATAATATGTAGCAGTTTGACATTTGTTGTGAATATGACTCTTGATAATGTTTTGGAAAATCTATACATGTAATTAAAAGATTCTTGATTTGTTGTAAGGAAATGCAAAACTAGAACATGCAATCCTGTTTGTGCAATCAACAATGTTCTATGTAGAAAAGTGAACAACTAAGTACAACATTGAACATTAGGGCTTTGTTTCCTTTTTTGGAAGAGGTCTCATAAAGGCCCCTTTTCCCAAGAAAAGGCCCCTTCCCCTACATAATTTCCCCAAATGTCAAGTTAACCTCGGATTGTTTGCCCCTTTCCTAGTTTGTTTGTCAATATTTTTCACCTAAAATGAAAGGCCAGACACTTTCTCCAAATCAAGCAAATGAAGAAAAAGCCATGTTCTTGGTTTAATATAAGAAACATAAAATTAAATTAAATCTGAACCATGGACATTGGTAAATAAGACATTGATTAATTGTACTCTTTCATACTTGTTTCACAATTGTGTATGTACAAGGAGTTATAACATTAATTTATAAAACTCAGATGATCTTTATAGGCAAAAGCTGACATTTTAAGTTAAAGTTCGTTTAACAAAGAAAATATTGAACAATGCACATTGCCATTTAAAATGCCTTTAGAATGATGATGAGTGTATATTTTTGCAAAAAGAATAGTTGTCTTAGATTTGAACTTTGTACATGTACTTTTATCACCTTAACCATGAAAGAAGAACACATCTCAATTATTCTTGTTCAACATTTCTTTGTTACACTTACTGTATTTTTTACTGCTCTATATACTATTATCAAATCAGTTAAGATAATTGCAAGCGTGTGATTGTATAAAGCATTTTGTTCGAGTTTCATATGTAAACACAAAACATCATGAATGGTAGCAAATAGCAACAGCCGCTAGGAGAATAAGTTCACTGAATGGAAGGTCAATGACCGAGTTCTGTTTTTATCAAGACACAAGCGTCTCAACCGAATTATTGTATACAGTAGTATTGGTATGTGGAGCATAAAGGGCACAACTCTAAGAGATATCTGGCTGGTGTATTGGGGAATTATTTTTGTGCTTTTTTCGGGGATGTTTATTAGGAGAACATGGTTTTGTTTGAATGGTCTGCTATGGGATGCTGATTAAAAGTTCGCTTTGTACACCAAATACTATTATTCCAAGTAAGTAAGTAAGAAAGTTCAGCTAAGTTTAAATGCAAGTTTTTAATTGCAGGGTTACTGGGTATATATAATAGCTTAACTTTGGCAGATTGCTTGTGTCTTATAATTGTTGGCATCCACTCGACGGTGCTCTTGTTATAATAATACTAATAACAGAATGGAAACTGAAAGTGATTAACGTAAGTGTCTGATTCTTAAAATGAAATTTGAATACCAGTACATTTCACCACAGTGTGTAGGTGTTCTTTATATATTTCATTATGACTACGAGTTTAAAATAGAAATTTCAGGGCATTGCTCATATATCAGCTTTCATTTTGTATTGTCTTAAAACTAAAACAAAATATTACCACATTGTCTATGCGTTCTTTATCTCTTTCATTATGAGACAGAGTTTAAAATAGAAATTTCAATGAATTGCTCATTTATCAGCTTTTTTTTTATATTAAGTGAGCTGGCAATTTGGTAAATACATTTAAAAAAAATCTATAAATAAATAAATGTTTAAATAACATTAGGTAAATAAATTTATACACAAAATAAATAAATACATATTTAAATAAAATTAACAAGGAATAAAAATAATATATTAATATTTAAAAAAAAAAAGAAAAAAAAAGAAGAAATAAATAAAATTGAGGAACCAATCAATAAAAACATGTACATGTAATAAGGCTGGTCTTGTCTTGCTCTTATGTCAACATATGGCCTGATATGAGTCAAATGTTACCTGACCCTATGCATGAGCCATCTAACCAATATCAGCTTACCTGCATCATGTGATATGACAGCAAACAGCTGATCACTGTTCTATTTTTAGAAATGCTTTGTTTACATTTGTCTGGCTATCCAATACATGGGCGTCAATAAATAAACAGCTGATTGCTGTCACCCTGTGTACTGAATGAGATGTCTTTGTGATGACCCTTTGATATCATAGGTAATATCTGTTTGTTGTGCAATAGGTTGTGTGGAGAGTTGTATTTAAGAGCAATAAGACTGCGTACAACTATCGTATAATGTTGCACATTGTTAGGTAATAATTAATATCACTTGTGATGGGGAAAGTGTGATACATCAATGTTAGTATGGGATACAGTATCATACACATGTACATAAGTGTAAGTACTGATACATAAGTGTATGTTAGGCAAATCATCTGTGTAGGGTTATTTTCTTCTTTTTTTTTTGGTAATACTGTTACTATACATTAGTGTTAGTTAAGAGTGTAAGCAGTGTAGGGTTATTTCTGGCTGGATATTAATTGTGGGGCAAAACAGGTACTGTGGTCATTGTAGCACTTTTGTAGGTTGGATGAACTAGTGTGTTGGGATATTTGCTGACGCTGCTTGTTTGTAAGTCATTTTGATATAAGTGTTCTATACTTTCTATTGAAGCAGAATCCTGCTTTTGATACAGGCATTTTGCTATTTTATCATATTTGACTCCTGCAAATCATCTCTTTGAGGTAACATAGAAGCTAAGCTCAAAAATATATTCTCTATTATACAGTTGGCGTTCTTTTGCATAGTATTTAAAATAAATAAATACAAAACAACATTCATATATCATTGAACAAACGTAGAGAAACAAAACAAATCTGGCCTTAAGTATTTTTACAACTGAGCATTTAATTTGACTCCTGAACATTTCAGCTGAAGTGTCATTTTACTCCTGGTTTTCAAAATCTGTTTAATTGCTGTGTTTTGCTTGTCAATTTCCCTCCGCACTGGCATTTCTTTCAGTCTATATGTAGAAAATGCCATGAAGGCATAATCAATGTAGGACATTAACCCTTTGCATGCTGGGAAATTTGTCGTCTGCTAAAATGTTGTCTGCTGAATTTGTAAAATTAGCATTTTCTTCGTTTTTTTTCAAAGAATACTATCAGAATAGCAAACAGTTTGGATCCTGATGAGACGCCACGTTCTGTGGCGTCTCATCTGGATCCAAACTGTTTGCAAAGGCCTTCAAAATCCGGTTCCAGCACTCAAAAGGTTAATAGATGCTTGCATGAAGTAAAATGCAAAATACAGTCTACTCTCGCTCTCTCGACATCGGATATCTCGATTTTGTTGATATGTCGAAGTATAAAGCTCAATGTCCCAACTTTTTTCCTTCTTTATCTATATTAATAAACATCGCATATCTCGAGTTTCGTTATGTTGAATAATTCGATATTTCGATATAAAAATTTGTCTCGAGTCCCGATTTTACATGTATTTACTGTGGTTTATCTCGAAGTGCGAATAACTGTCCCAGTGTCCGCAAAGGTGAGAAAAAAAAATCTTTGATACTTCACCGTCCCGCGTCGCCCGATTGCTCCCGATACTTTGCGGTAGATAATTGATCCGTTAATTGCATCAATGACCACACATGTGTAATGTCGTTAGCCATTAACAATTGAGTAAGGCATGTCACTTTAACTGCAATAAACTGCAATTAACACACAGCCTGCCGAAAGGCCGAAAGACTAATTGGTTGTACAAACAACATTCCAGATAAGACTCAGAATGGCGTTTCATTTTTATTTGATCCTGAACTAATAATCAATATTAACTTTGCATTTTAAACTACAAAATGTACATGTACAGTTCAGTATTGTTTTAACATCAAAGAATCGTAAGAAACGTGCATTGAATCTCTTACAGTAATTATTTAATTACGCCGTTGTGAGTATATGCCACACGGTGACGGCCTTAGTTAGACCACTTAGCAGGTTTTTAGATGATAAAAACAAGTTAAATTTTTCGTCTCATTTTTTCTTTGAAAACGCCTAATCGGATATCTCGAACTTTCGTTATCTCGATTTTTTTTCTTGTTCCCGCCGAATTCGAGATAACGAGAGTAGACTGTATTTGGAAAAAGGCCAAAGACTGCTTGGTATAAATATGCAATTCATTTCCCTCTTTCATGTGATATTTGCAACAATGAGGTAACATACATGTAGTTAGTATACTGGCATTTCATATGTAATGTTCTTTTTACTGTATTACTTCAATGTTCATGTAAGGTAGTTTTATGTCAAACTTTTGGTACATGTATATTATTGTATGAAGTTTACCATATCTGAACAGCAAATTGTAATGACAGAATTTTTGTCCTTGGAAAGGCCTTTTTTGCACATACATTTGATTACATCTACTGGTTTTCAATAAACTGTACAATGTATATGACAAGAATAGACCTTTCACCTTCGTAACTTTAACTGAGTGTGTGGTATTCAATTACTAAAGCTGGCCAATTCTCGTTTCAGATTTGTGGATTGAGTGACCGCTACTAAGCCCCGCAGCTTGCAGGCACTTGCAGTCCGTTGCTGCTACCAAAATAAATGAGTTATTTCAGTATTGTCGGGAAGCTGTTCTCAAACGTCAAAGGATTCTACCAGGTCAGTTCTGAGTTTTTAGTAATTTGTTTCAATGACTTGAATTTTCAAAGTTATGAAATTGTTTAAATTAATTTTTGTTTTTATTGATTTGCATTTTTTATAAACTTGTATTAAGAGTAGACCATGGTATCATTAAGAGCTCTTTGAAAGCTAGAATTTGTTGCTTGAAACATTTTATAATATTCTGTAAGTCTTTCATCTTTTACTCTCATGTATATTTATTAGTATGGTAAATACATGTGAATTGAAGGCAATGTAATGTTGACATTAAAAGTTTGATGTTAAAATTTCATATAAGTGTTTTTAAGTGTGTATTGTCCAGCTTTAAGGAAGATCATAAGTGTAACATACATGTGACAAAGTTAATTATTTAATCATGAATTTGATTTGACAGCAAGTAAGTAAGGGTATTTCCCAAGGGCTGTAGAAACAACATTTGTTCCTTTTTTAGGAAATAAATGCTGCAACACTTACTGGTGCTATAGACACCATAATCATAGAGCAGGAAGATGGCACGTTCAAATCATCTCCCTTTCACGTGCGGTTTGGCAAGTTGGGTGTGCTGCGATCCAGAGAGAAAGTGGTATGTGTTAATATGAACCTCGTCCCGAAAAACTGGGCTTAATAATGCCTTTTCGTCAAAGTGTCATGTCAGATTAACCAGTAAAGTCCACACAGGCTTATCAAGGACAACACTTTCGGCTTGGACTGGATTTCCACTAAGAAGAAACTTCGTTTAAATGAAAAATACCATGAAAGCGGAAAGTGTCGTCCCTTATTAGTCCGTGGCAACTGCACAGGCTTATCTGAGACCACACTTAACCCTTTGAGCGCTGGAACCAGATTTTGAAGGCCTTTGCAAACAGTTTGGATCCAGATGAGACGCCACAGAACGTGGCGTCTCATCAGGATCCAAACTGTTTGCTATTCTGATAGTATTCTTTGAAAAAAAATCAAAGAAAATGCTAATTTTAGAAATTTAGCAGACAACATTTTAGCAGACGACAAATTTCCCAGCATGCAAAGGTTTAACGCACATGCATAAAGTCCAGTTTTCCCAGAATGCGGCTCATATTAAAGCTTTAATTAAAAGTGTTTGTTTTCGTGTGGCAGGATTGTCTCTAATTTTGGAAACCATCTATAATGTGTTAGAACCACTTCAAGGCAGTGACCCCAATTTCCATCAGTTTTTATGTATGATAAATCTGTTGCGTATTTGCCTGTGTGACATGTCTTAATTAAACATTTAACAAAAAAAGATCTGGAAAAATCAGGGAATGAGTTTTAACTGAAAGAGACATGAAAAATTCAAAGAAGAATGAGTAAAAAAAAATAATTTAGGTTAAATTTAACAGAAATTTTAGAAAAGATTTTGGTCTGGGGAAAACATGGTAATATCAGTGAATTGTGTTATTTACTTTCAAAGTATGCATTTATACATGTATGCCCTCAGGCCTGATCTAAAGTTATTAAGAGAACAGCTCTTAATGGTCAAGAGTTTAAGACCTTTTGAACTTACTTAAGCCAATTTACACGTTAAATTTTTATCCGCAAGATAGGTCGTGTCACGGGCAACACTGCTTGTTATTGGTGACGATATGTCGTAGACCAGTGAAATACTAGTACATACATGTACTTAGATAGTAGCCATCACGGTCAACACTTCTTGGTATTCATGACAATTTGATGGAGACTGGTGAATACAATGTAATAGTGCATACTTAGAATGTAGCACTTATTAATACACATGTAAATATCATGAACTGAATTATTAAACAAATCAGGACAATTATATCCTTGAAACACATGTACTACGTCAGTCAACAGGACAGACATTAAAAAACAATGTCCCAACAAAAATTGCCGGACAAAGAAATACATGTTGATGTATAAGTCAACAAGTTAATATTTGCCTATCCTCCGGACCTTCATTTTCAGATCGCTTAGCAGTCCAAATGTAATTTTATAACAATGATCTATCTATCATGTGTTAAAGAATCAGATACAGGCTTGAGGCACTGAGTTTGCAATAATTAATTTGATTATTGATATGGTAGATGATAAACTTACATGCACTTGATATTGGATTGTCCTTGTATCCTGTTGTACTTAATCTTCTTTTGATCATTATCACAACCACGCAGTTTTTTTGCCACTTCACTAAATAACTTAAGAATGACTTCCCTTTTTATAATGTTGATAAATGTACTTTTATATAAAATAAACAGTTTTATTATATGCTTTCCGGTGGTTTATAGAGAAATATCAGTGAAATAAAAATGGTATTTAAAAATGGTATTTAAAACTGGTATTTTTTACGAAATGACGTCATTTTTTGGACGAAATGACGTCATTATTCCAGCGAAATTCTCCAGTTAAACTCTTTACAATGTAAATTAACGGTGAAAAAAAGCATAAAATAAAAAGAAAATTTGTTGGATTCGTTGGAATATCGATTTTAATTCACTCTTGATCATAGAAACAATATATTTTCTATGTTCACTCGTGAAATAAAATCGATATTCCACCGAATCCAACAAATATCCTCTATAAATTAGTTTTATACATTTTTTTTTTTATATAGTAATAGTAATTATTGATTATATATTTATTGTACAGCACGCATATTATACATGCAGAAACAAACATACAATTGCATATTTTAAAATGACCCTTGCATACAAATATGACCCTTGCTTTTTATGTCCCCCAGTCTATACTGGGGGACATTGTTTTTGCCCTGTCTGTTTGTTTGTTGGTTTGTTGGTTTGTTTGCACAAACTTTAACATTGGCCATAACTTTTGCAATATTGAAGATAGCAACTTGATATTTGGCATGCATATGTGTATCTCATGGAGCTGCACATTTTGAGTGGTGAAAGGTCAAGATCAAGGTCATCCTTCAAGGTCAAAGGTCAAATATATGGGTCAAAATCGCTCATAAGGGGACATAGTGTTTCACAAACACATCACTTGTTATAATTCAGTTTTAGTTTTATTGACCTATATGTTTCTGGTTTACAATTACTTTTTGCAGATTTGCAAAATTATTGAAAATGTAGAATTGTCAAGAACAAAGTAAAAAACAGCTGCTTTTAGTACACATAGATCCCATGATTAGTTGTTTTCAGCTGAATTGTTCTTTTTGTTTACCTTTTATGACCAATTTAAATGTAAGAAGTGGTTTTAAGTTTATAACTTATTATATAACTTAATAACTGAGCAAGATTTGTTCAAAATTTTCCAGGGTATTATTAATTGTTCTTAATTTTCAATCATTTAAACCTTCAAGTACAAGCTCTAAGTTCAACCCATTTTATAAGCAAAGAACATCGTATTTGTTAGGTCATTGACCTAATGATCCTTTATTTACGCTTACTACGTGCCAAAGGCAAACTACGTAAATTGTCGTACTCATTCAACTAACATTCAGATCTCAGATATATCAATTGGCATGGACTTGACTATGGAAATAGAGAATAAAAGGTTAATGCCCTATCATTTTGTAATATACAAATGTATCAGGTGACGCTTAGAATAAAAGAAGTAATAATATTTTATTTGTTCTGAGCCTGATATTTTACACAATGATAGGGCAGTAACCCTTTTTATGTTTATCATACCATTATGTCCCCATTTAAAAAGAAATAATGTAATATAAAATTGCTATGACCCTGCATTTTTAGTGGAATTTGAAATGTCATCACCACTTGCCCTTAAAATTTGCTGTTTTTGTTGCTTTTTGTGGCTAAAATATATAACATCTAGGTAAAAATTGTTTGTTTTTTTAAATCTGATTTTATTTTGCCAAAAATTATGACTTTATAGTTCATTCTGAGTAATAAGACTGACCTACGTCAAAACATCGACTGATATAAAAACTTCCTGTTGACGTGATGTAAAAAATATATCAGTCAGCGTTTTATAAGGCAAATTTAATAAGTGGTATGATAAAACATTTTTCCTACTGCCAATATGTCCAAACTGGTGACTCCCATGGAACCATTGACTTTCTTGTAATATCATAATAATCATTGGTATTATTACTTTTCTTTATTAACAAATTTAATAGTACAATCTTTTGCTCTGTTAATGGATATTGTTTAACAGAATGAAAAAGAGGAACAGAACAGTATTATTTGTGTTTTGTGTAGGAATCGTTCCTGGTTAGAATCCCGCCCAGACCACAGAATTTTTCTGAGCAAAAAGATAATCCCAGGCATGCTCCTATCCACCCTGGTGTATAAATGGGTACCTGTGAGGAAAATATGTCAATGTGCCGTGGCTGCCTACTGCGCCATATGTAAACAAACGACTTAAATCCCAGTGATCCGGGGGTAAATGTGAACATCAGCTGAAGATCAGTCTATCAATATCAGACTATAAACCTATGCCTTTACCTTAATCTCTCTGTTTGCAGGTTGACATAGAGATCAATGGAGAGCCCGTGGATATTCAGATGAAACTTGGGGACTCTGGGGAGGCATTCTTTGTAGAGGAACTGGATGAGGAAGAGGTAGGGCTAACATTGTACTTTTGTCATGAACCTTTTTTCTGAGAAAACTGGGCTTAATGCATGTGCGTAAAGTGTCCTCTTAGATTAGCTTGTGCAGTCCGCACAGGCTAATCATGGAGGACAATTTCTGCCTAAACTGGATTTTCGTTTAGAAATGACCTTCTTTGAATAAAAAAATACCATAAAAGCGAAAAGTGTAGCACCTGATTAGCCTGTGTGGACTGCACAGGCTTATCTGGGATTACACTTTAAGCACATTTATTTAGCCCAGTTTTCCCAGAAAGAAGCTCAAGTAATAAGAGGTAATAAGGAGTGTGCTTAGGGATTCTGGAGAGGTGTTCTTAGTCAAGGAACGTGATTAGGAAAAGGTAGGGGTGACATTGTCACTTAAAAATAATAAGCTGTAATGAAATGTGTGTGTCCATCTTTCGAAAGTTAATGCAAACCCTGCATTAGCCTTATTTTCATGATCAAGCTAGTTTTCTCTTTCACAAATTTAGTATTTGCCTCAAATCACTGGCACATTTTAACAGTTGTTCAATTTACATGCTTTAAATTGTTAATATTTGAGATTAAGATTATGTTGCTAGTTACAGAGCTGTGGTATTAAAACTGGTCCGTATTTACCAGCAGGTTATCAGCAGGTTATGCTTGTTGATGTGACCCCACTTTGACTGCATGTATTGAAATAATACGGTCACCTAGGTCGGCAGATAAGGGGATATTATTGTGCAACCTCGTCATGCAGAGTTCAAATATTTGAGTTTAGAATTCGGTCAGGTCAACATTGTGTCAGTATGCAGCTTATTACAAAACAGACTTATCTGCAAAGTGATTAAGTAAATAATGTCTGCTTGTAATTGACCTCGAAAGAACATGGCTTATTAAAAAATAATATTTTAAAAATGATAGTTTTTGCTGTCATTATTATGAATGTTTATTCCCATGTGATTTTCATCATCATAAATTATCATCATAAACAAAAACAACATGATTTACATCATCATCTGCAACTCCTTGAACATATGAATTAATTAATGTCAGAGCAATATATCATTATAACAATGATCATTAAAGTCATGTGGTCATGGTGGTCATACTTGTTAAATGAAATTGAAATAAGACTAAGATATAACACTCATAAGACACTTATTTGAAGAAGTGTTGTTTTTTTCAAATTGGCATATATTTACCATTTTGGTTTGGGCTTGGGTCTGTTTAAATGACCTGTAGATAAGCCAGGAAAAGGCGTGACACGTGAAAATATATTTAACAGCCTTGGTCATTGTTGAGGGTTTTAAGTAATTAGTGTTTTAAACAAGATTCAACTTTGTCAATACTTTTTTCAGGAGATTCCTGATTATCTGGCCACATCCCCGTTCCCATATGACCCTGACCTCATGAAGAAGGGCGTTGAGCGCCTGAAACTGGAGGCTGAGGAAGCCAGCCATGAGGTCAGCAAAGGTCAAGGTCACACTGGGGAGGTCAAGGTCACCATAAGTCAAGAGGTCAAAAGTGACGAGATCAAAGCAGAGCTGAGTGTTGACGATGCAAACAATAAGACTAAGGCTCACGTTGAAAATGATAATCGTAGTAAAAGCGCAATAAGCTTGTCCACAAATGGTGATGTGGCGGACGGGAAACCAGGTCGTGTTCACGTGGATTCAGTCCGCAGTGAGCATTCCCGAGAAGGCGACATCGACATCAGGATTGAAAACGAGCACGGTGCCGAAATCACTAAGAGCAAGAAAAAACGGCTCAGAAAGCGAAAAGCCAAAAGCAAGCAAGACCCTGCCAGCTTGCATCCTCACCTCGACGATGACAAGGGTGCGGTTTTTGACATGGAGGGGTTTTCCACTGACGAGGAACTGATCAAATTGACAGCCAACATGTCCGCCAGTTCCATGACAAAGTCGATCAGTTTGCCAGTGGTGGAGGAGAACAAGTTTGAGCGGACGCACGAGTGGGCGTCAGCGCACGAGAACTTTGCCTACCTGAACACTCATCCGTTCAGCGATACTGACCTCTCACCTATGGGCAGGTAAGAACTGGGCGCATATCATTTAATTAATTAAATAATTTGTATAATGCGTAAATAATAGACGGACACTTCATATTTTTCATTCCTTTTTTATTTATTAATTTTAAGTAATGATTAATCATTCACCCGTTCAGCAATACTGACCTCTCACCTAAGAACTGGGTGCATTTAAATGTATTTAAATTTACATAAATAATTTTCATTATGGGTAATACACTCTGTTTTATTTCATTTCTATGTTATTTATGAATTTTAAGTAATGGTTTCTTATATCAAAAAGATATTTTAAGGATATTATTACTGACATATTAGTTTGTTTTTTCCCTCTTTTTTTGAGTTGGTGGTTTGGGTGGGGGTTGCATATCTGACGAGTTAAATTGTTTTCACAATGTCATTTTGTCACCTAAGTTTGCAAAGGAAGGGTGGAAGTAGTTTAATTGACCACCCCTATATATCCAGCCTTTTCTGCATTAAATCCTTTAAAACTCCATTAAATATTTTTTTTTAACAAGAGTTCTAATATTGCAACTGTGTAGCCCCGCTAATCCCGTTAAATTATCTGCCCCTAGTCCCGCCCACTCGAGACCGGCCTCCCCAATGAGTGACACGGAAGTAGATCGGCAGAAGGTGGCAGAGAACAACAAGAAGATCCTTGTGGGCTCGGTTGATGACACGCTGTGGGAGTGGGGAGACATGCCCCGCAAGTCTCCCACCAGCTCCACTGATACTGCTGCCAGGNAATCAGCGGTCGCTGGTCGCGTAAGACAAAAGTCGCTTAATACAATATGACAATATAGTTAAAACGCTCGGGCGGGATTTAAAGTGGTCGCATAAGACAAAAGTCGCTTAATTCAAGTGGTCGCAAGCACAAGATTTACTGTATTTGGCATGCATGTGTATCTCATAGAGCTGCACCTTTTGAGTGGTGAAAGGTCAAGGTAAAGGTCATCCTTCAAGGTCAAAGGTCTTTTTTTTTTCTTTTCATTCAAAACTGCACCCACAACCGAGCGTTGGCATCCGCTCGACAGTGCTCTTGTCTACACAAAGTGACACTGGCTGTATGCCCACTTTGTTTAAACCGCTGAGATACATATTTTGACTGGTTTGTTGTCCATTAAAATATCAATTTAATTAAAAACCTTTCATAACATATTAAAGTTGTTTAGGTTTTATTTGATAATTTCCAACCCTAATATATTGCTGAGTAGCAAATAGCAAAAAAAAACTGAATAGCCTGCGAGTTACTCACAGGCTGTTCTGGTTTAATGCTGGTTGCATGTAGCCATTTTCACTTAGCTTCTGAGCGGGAAAGGGTTAAATGCCTTAATGTTTTGTATTAAATTGTGTAGAATTTTTTGTTTTACCCACAAGACAAGCATGGCCACCGCATCCCATTTTGGATGTCAGCTGTTGTGAAATAAATTTGAAATATCTCTTTAAGTAAAACAGCGTCCAAAGTCATCACAACATATAGATCAATTCAGCAGTATTTAATCATCTTTGTGAAATTAATCCCTGTACTGAATGAGATAAATGTCTGCACATGTTTATCATAGTTAAATTAATAAACAGTTATAATTGTGAACCACTGAGTCCTGATAACATTTATCTATGAACATTTGCAACCTGTCTAAGAGAGAACACACAATTAATGTATATGTCTTGAAAGTAAGAGACCTTCCTTAGGGAGACCACTCATTAAAGCTGTATTTGTCTTTAAGGTAAGAAACATGTCTTATGGGGACTACTCATAATTGCTGTTTATGTCTTGAACGTATGAACCTGCCTTAGGGAAACCACTGATTGTATATTTATTTGTCTTTAAAGTGTGAAACCTGGCTTAAGGAGACTACATGTAAAGGGTCAATTGTTTTGCAGATGACAAGGGTCAGTCTTCCGGTGGGCTGTTCCACTTCATGCGTAAAACAAAGAACGTACGGCACAAGCCCGAGGCTGAAGGAATCTATCTGGATGACCTCAACCTGCAGGATATGGACGAGGAGACGGCTAAACTCTACTTTCCAAAACGGTACAGTTAGAATAATTTAGCCGTGCTCTGTGACAACGGGTCTTAATGCATTTGCGTTAAGTGTCCTCCCAGATTAGCCTGTACAGTCCTAATTTTTCTTTTAAAGGAAGTTTCTTCTTAGCAAAATTCAGTCTAGGCAGGAAGTGTCATCCCTGATTAGTCTGTACAGACATCACACAAATCTTTTTATGTTTGTTTAAAATGGGCGTGTCTTCTTACTCAGGTTTTCCAACACCCACTTCAAATCCATCGAAAAGGAGAAAGACGAAGACGTTGAATCTGGTCGTGGTGCGTCCCTACCCCATTCCCCGCACTCCGTAGAAGGGGCTATAGGCGGCCCTGGAACCCTGAGCACCATCCTCCAATCGGACATAAGGTCCCTTGGTCCCTACTCACTGTCCCTCTGTGGGGGACTGGGCGACCCTGAAGGGGTAACGTTGGAGAAGTTCATGTCCCAGATTGTGACCTATGATGACTTCTGCCAGAATCCTGCCATGCTGGCCAATCCGGATCTGGTCATTAAGGTAAAGCACTGTTGATGACAGGCCTTTTTCTGGCGATCTATGGGTCTATTTAACGGACCCTTTTCCCGAAGCCAAATGGTAAACAATTCAATTCCCAATTTGAAAAGAAATTCCCAATTTAAAAACAAAAAGTATTTAAAAAAAAGAAAGAAGTGCCTTGAAATTATTATATCTCAATTTTATTTCAAATACATGTAATGAAGTATATTACTATAATTTATATGATTTTGTTCTTAAAACTTGAATTATTATGAAAGAGTTACATGAAAGANAGATACACATGAATCCCCCCCCCCCCAACAAAAAAAATAATAAAATATTCCCAAACCAGAAATTGCATTTTTCCCAAAATGGCCTGGAAAAGGCCTTGAAAAGGCCTAGATAATCAGCGTATTATGTGCATTTCAGTCTATGGTGATTAGAGAATGCATAATAAATTTTGATAACATTATTATAATTTGTGTTAAATTGGCATTTAACAAAATGCCATTATTTCAATACTGTTAATCCAATCCCTGGTAAATTAATGTGTTACCAATAAGAATCAAGCCTGTGTGATTTAATACTTTTATTGTCCCCTACCGGTTTCACCCGAGGGGACTTATGGTTTGCTGTCAGTCAGTCAGTCAGTTTGGCACACTTTTCTGGATCCTGCGATAACTTTAAAAGTTCTTCATATTTTTTCATGAAACTTGAAACATAGATAGATGGCAATATGGACATTATGAACGTCATTTCATTTTGTTCCTATGTCAAAAATTCTGGTTGCTATGGCAACAAATATATATATATATATTTTTATAAATTTCTGACAATGGTGGAGCCGGTAGGGGACATAATTGCTTGGCAATAGTCTTGTTGTTTTATGAGCATTGTTCATTCAGGTATATTGTGATAATATGCTGCATAAGGCTCATGATTGGGAATGAAATAAATCTAATATGTAATCTTTATATAATAATCATAATAAATAACCTCATAAACAATATATGTATAGTAATAATATATAATAATTATAAATAAATCTCATATACAATCTATGTATAGTAATAATATATAATAATAATAATAATAAATAAATCTCATATACAGTAGACTCTGCCAATACCGGACGGTCTGGGGACC
>VMBQ01006227.1:10000-51987 GCA_007657795.1 Dreissena rostriformis | reverse complement strand
AAAAAACTGGGTTTTGACAGGTTTTATAACCTAATGTGGTATAATACACAGGATAATTGTATCGTTGGACTTGATTGGGCCATGAAAATGCAGATAGCGTTTAATTTTGTAGGATACATCTTTCTATAGCAATTAGCGACCCCTATCGTAAAAACACCATGGTGTGAATGTCTGATAAAATCAATAATTTCCCGATAAATCGCTGATAAGGTGTCAAAAACAACACTGGAGCAATCGAGTAGTAGCAGTGGGTTGTTAATTGGGGGTAATCAAGGGATTAGCGGTGGTAAGTTTTAGCCAAACAGAGCTTGAATAGCGAATTTTATTGGGAACCTATAGACCTTACATCGTTTTTAACCAATGTCGGGACAAATCGTCTCATATCAGGACGCTGGGACAAAGGGCCCAAAAGCGGGACTGTCCCGCCGAGATCGGGACGTCTGGCATGTATGGTATTGATTGTTGTACAAACACGCTTACATCAAGTCAGGGGATTAACGCTCAGTGGGAATATGCATCAAATCTATCGTCACTTATGCAGAAATTTATTTGAAACTTTAGAAAAAATGGCAACGTTCGTGTTTTGAAATTCTAAGCACTTTTATTGTCAATATTTACCAGAAGTTGCTTTTTAAAATGGAATAAACGGGGTTATCAGGCAATGAATAGAAACTGTAAAAGTAGTAAGTATGCAGTAATAGACTAGAGTTGGAATGATACGGATGTATTGGGGAATCGTTCGAGTCGGGATTGTACTATCTATGCGGGAAAGGTTTACAACCATAAAAAAATTAAACATATATGATAGATAGTTTAAGTTTAGAAAAAGGTTCTGGTTGACCATTACTATAAATATAGATATTTTTTTAAATGCAGGGCGAGAAGATTAAAGGGATGGGCGAGTGGATTGTCAGGCTTACTCGCCCTGCAGTGTGAGTGGCTCTGGAAAAATTCTTCAAGGCCTGTTATTATACTTGTTGAATAACATGCTCTGCCTTGTAATTTATCATTTTAAATTCAATTCAAATATTTGGAGAAATTGCTAATTTGGAGAACTTTCATATAATAACTTTAATTATTTGTATTAATTGCTGATTCTTTAGAACTTCAAGATATTTAAATGAAGAAAGGCAAACTTTACACGCGGTTTGGCCTTACAACATCGGTCGTTTGCACTTGCATGCACTTAAGCGTGTCAAACTGTGAAACATCTACCGAACTGAAACAATGTCTGTTTTCCACATTTTAGTAATTGCCTTTATTGAAGTTACTTTTTACAAACAATTTGAGCTTAGTGTGAACATTGTAATTGTCTTCAATAGGACCGACAATGTCTTTAATGTGCTTTCTGAAGTGCATTAGCACGTTTTTGGAAATGTTAATTACCTTTACTTACAAATTGAGTGCAATATGAGTGCATACCAGCATACAGTATTTAACTCCCAGACAACGCCTACACGTTGTCATTTGAGAGTTTTAAAATTCAATTATAGCTTCCGTCTCTTTTCAAGTAAAATTTCCCTCTTTTCTAAGTCTGCAAAGTAAAAAAGAACAATATCAAAGTGCTGGTGTTCCTTGGTTATTATCGCTGACCTGAACAATGTTAACAAACGACTCCCGCCGAGCGGATAAATTGCATTTGATTTAAAATTAAGGTACATACTTTGTTGTTATTGATCTTTCATAAGTGTGGAACAATTGAACTATGAAAAAGAGCACACACTTTGTGAAAACGGGAGGTCCGTACCTGTAGCAAAACCCATGTGGTTTGGCTAGAGGTACGGATCCGAACCTCTAGAACCAGATTCTAGAAATACGGATCCGTACCTGTAGCCACTGCCTAATATATAATGTATATCTGGCAGTACTATTGTAAATATACGGAGCTCCAATGGGGGATTGATTCCACTACCTCCATAGTGGTAGTCAGACACGCTAACCATGTTGCTGAAAAGCTAGCTCAACAGCAAGGCTGTTGGAAGTGACCTTTAATCACTACACTCCTCCCCCTCTTTGACTTAATGTTTCAAGGCCCAGACATGCCCGCTACAGCATGTCATATTGCCACTTTGCTTAAGTGTCGATCGCTTCACAAGTGGCTCCTTGAACCATTAGCAGGCTCACACCCACGTTCTGAATCACAGTTTGTGTTTGCCTCATCGCCATTATTGTACAAATATGGAGCTCCAATGGGGGATTGAACCCATGACGTCCGGAGTGGTAGTCAGACACACTGTCGCTGAAATGCTAGCTCAACAGAACGGCTGATGGAAGTGACCTTAAATCACTACAGTACCATGGCTTTTTTCCTCCTTTAGCAAAGGCCTTATACAGGCCCCATTCCCCCCAAGAGCCCTTCGCCAAGAAATCATTTATGTTGATATTTTTTCCCAAAAAATGGAAGGCTAGGCCCTTTCACCACATCAAGAAAAAAAGCCTAGTACTTAACCTTAAAACAAATTTATGAAAATAACCATGCTTTTTGTGTCCATGATATACAGTTGTAAACTTCTCACAAAACTGTCATCTGAACATTTGTTTAAAAGTGTATTATTTGCTGTAAAAATTATTCATAACTTGTTTCATGCTGCAATCTTGAAACATTGCTTAACCATCAAATCTCTCACTAAATCTTATGGACTATAAGCTAACAAGTAAGTAAGCTAAGTAAAAAAACAAACTTTTATATATGTATACAATACCAATACAACCTGTTTCTAATATCACAAAACACAAAATGGATACAGATATGAATATGCACAAATATTACCAATTCATAATATTTTAACAAGATAAATATTTCATTGTATGTACCAAATGGCAGTTCATGGAAGCGGCAGTCATCATTGTGCTGTTTTAATTTGTTTTGATATTTTCAAATCATACATGTTAATATAAATATTGTGTCCCTGAGGTTAGAGATACATTTACAATCAAATAATATACATGGTTTTCATTGTTTTCAGAACCAACTGGAGGCATACTTGTTATGGATCAACTCACAACTTAAGAAGAAACCTGGTGCCAGACTTATTGAGGATCTGAGGAATGATGCCAGAGATGGAGTGGCTTTTGTTGACCTGATCAGCGTGATAGGTACACTTGCAAATTAAGGTTTCATCTGCAAACATTTAAAACAATGTAAAAAATGAATAGAAATAGTATTAAAATATATTCTTTGTTTTGTTTGTTCAGACATAGAAGACAGCTATACTGACCATGTACATATGTAATGCACATCTTGTTGTCTAAAATCAGTTGAGCGGCTTTTCTTCTTCTTTGACTTTTTTTGAATGAATCCCCAGGTCAATGGACTGACTTGAGTGGTCCTTAACAAAATTATTAAAATTCAACAGAATATCCTTTTTTAAAAAGGTCAACAAGGCAAAAAAACTTACCAAAACTGGAAAAAAAATGGAAAAATTAATATCGTCAAAAACCAGTTGTTTGATTTCAAAATAGTTAATGTAACATTGCCGTCAGGTGCGTGGCAGTGTCCCTTTAATAGCTTATATAGACTCTGAAAACATAGACAATCTCAGAAACTGATTTTCGGTTTTCAAAGTAGAAATTTTCCTTGGAAGGCCTTCTATTATCTTAGTCACTTTGATTAAGTATACTGAAGTTGTCTTGCCTGCATGTTTTCCCATTTCTGGTAAAATGAAGGCTAACTGTGGTTACATAGTTCTTAGCTGGAGAGACAATTGCTGGGGTACATGTTTGGTTTACATACTTCTAAGCTGGAGAGACAATTGCTGGGGTACTTGATGTTTGGTTTACATACTTCTTAGCTGGAGAGACAATTGCTGGGGTACATGATGTCTGGTTTACATTCTTCTTAGCTGGAGAGACAATTGCTGAGGTATATGATGTTTGGTTTACATACTTCTTAGCTGGAGAGACAATTGCTGGGGTACATGATGTTCCATCGACTTATGCAGAAATGAAGGAAAATGTCGAAAGAATTTTGCAGTTTATGTCATCAAAGAAGATTCGCATGCACCACATTATGGCAAAAGGTAAGTGTTTACCCTTATGTAGGACCTTTTGATAAGGCATTAAACTGGTTTGCATTCTATCAAACTTTGTTACTTTGTACATGTCTTGATTGCATGCAGTAATTTAATTCCATGAAGTACACACATAAAAAAACTTTGCTAAAATTACCATGCGGAGACTGTGATGTGTAACACCCGTCTGTCTACTCCTAAAGGTCTAATGTGAAGTACAGACTGTAACTTACAGGTCAAATGTCCAAAGGTCAAATATGAGGCAAAGACTGTAACTTACAGGGCAAATTTTAGTAAGTTAACAGTGTATCTTTATCACAAATCTTGCAAATTTAAAACTAATTTACCAACAATGTTCACCACGTGGAAAGTGTTTGTCACCACAATAAAGGCAAACATGTGCATGGCTCAACTTGTTAAATAGTTTCAATCATTATTTAAATGGGCTCAACATGTTGCAGACAGGCATCTAGCTTATTGTTTAGAAACATGTGCACGATTAAAGTGTTTTCCATTGAGTCACTGTAAACAACAACTTGCTAAATAAGAAAACAAAAAATACAACAACTATATGCCCAGTTTTCTATTTAGACATAGTAGATGGCAACCTGAAGTCGATCATGCGTCTGATCCTGGCGCTGGCAGCCCACTACAAGCCCAAGAGTGTGAAGCAGTCCTCCCAGGGATCCAGTAGGGGGCCCAGCCGAACTGACAAACGCAGCCCCAATGTCAGCTCCATTGCACAGGTCAGTGGCGGGTCTATTGAGTGTTTGACCTGGTTTTCAATGAGATGAAAAATCCTGGTTATTAGATTGAATATTCTGGTTTATAGATTGGGGTATTTGCGGGGTAGGCGGGGTCAAATAGTTGGTTTCCAGTCAATAAATTTAGTGTGCATTGTCCAATCTTGATTTGGGACTAGGATATGTATCAAGGTGTGAACGGAAGACTGTTGTAACTCATATTAAATAAAGAAGGAGATACTGCAGTTATCCGTTCAGCCCTCGGACTATAGTAATGTCAGTAACTTTAAACAATATAAAGATTGTGTAGTTGTTCTAAGAGTAAATTTGCATTGAATTTTACAATTTAATGGACAAAATGCTTTTAAAATAAATTTTTGGCAATGTCTCAATTATGTTCTTTAGTCTTATTAGATTGGTCTTAATTTTCTCTTTATGCTGACCGCTTGATATGTAACACAATTGAGCATCGGTCTGGGAAAACTGGGATTAACGCATATGTGCAAACTGTCATCCCAGATAAATTTTCAATTAAAGGAAGTCTCTTCTAAGCGAAATTCTAGTTAAGGCAGAAAGTGTCGTCCCATATTAGCCTGTGCGAACTGCACAGGTTAATCTGTTTCGACACTTTACGCACATGCATTAAGCCCATTTTTTCCAGAATGAGGCTCAGTTGTCTGCATTGTGTCAAATGTAGGGAGCAGCAGCTGCACTTACTGCAGCCAGACGGCATGTGGCCAAGGCTGGAAACAGCTTCAGAAGGAAAGGGCACGAGTATCATCGCAGGTAGACATTATCGTTTGTTGAAAAAGGAGTTTATCTTGATTTTTCAAGTGTTATCATTGCTAGGTTTTACTTTGTTGTCTAGAAAAGTAAGAAATCATGTTCATATCTCACAGTTGTGTGCACTTACATGTAACAGTATCATCAACAACTCAGCCTAGAACGAACAATGGTTAAGAAAACAAAAAAGCGCTAGAAACTCTGAAAAGAACCCAAAAAGTCGTGGACCGCATTTCTTAAGAAATATTGTAGTCATGGTGCTAGAATCTAATAACATGAATAACTTAAGTCACAGACACTACCACCACGAGAGCAGTTCTGACCAGTACAGTGACTCAGACACCAGTTTCCATGCCGACCACCCGCGTATCGTGCCAGGACGTGAGAGGGGCGATGTGGACGGGGCGAGCGCGGGCAGCAGTCCCACCTCTGGCGGTGTGCACAGCCCACCCTCCATGTTGGTGTCCTCAACATCTTCCATGGGGCACGAGGACACCATGTCCAGTCTAGAGGTTACAATGTCATCTGTGGCCAAGAGCAAATCGGCCGACTATATTGGATGTGAGTATCCAGCGTTAATAGCTGGTTTTTTTTCTGTTTTTGTTTTTGTGATTTGATCTTGTACCGTCTTTGGCTTTTCAATTTATATGCGTTGTTTGTAATTATAAACAAATAATGTATAATATAATTGTGTGTTATAAGATTCCTGTTTTTTGTTGGTCGGACGGGCAGGTTGTGTAATAGTCATTATGACGTTGCAAAACACAACAGACATCATACAAAATTGTACATAGCAAAAATTGATTCTGGTTTTGTTAAAAAAATTGGCAGTTACTTTGTTTACGTAGAAGCTATTTTTAACGTGCAACTTCTCCCATTATATGTATAGGGATGCTATTTTTCTACTGTTTCCCTGGTTACAGACAAGGACAGTGGTACAGAGCTTGAGGACAGTGTGTTCACGCCAGCGAGGGAGCCCATGGTCTACAAGACCCAGTACGATGACTTGATGGGGGAATATCTCAAGCTTGCAGAGGCAATGACATCTATCAAGAAAGACCTGGGCCAGTTACAGGACCTGGTATGACCTTGCAGGGCCTTCTTAGGTTGTAGTTGACATTTTACTGTTGAACATATTTGCTGGGAAAAATGTGTCAAAAGCTGTGTTTTGCATTACCAATTCCATGGCAGTGATCTTAGTTTTATTCATCGGAGTGTCTGTTTGTCATGTGCTTTTCATCTGTGTTTAATTGTTTGGTCTTTTGTCGCAAATAAAGGACCTCACAGCGATGATAAGAATTAATTCTTGCTGATGCAATGCGATTTCAATTTTGTTTATATTGAAAAGTCAAAAAAGTTGTATTGTATTTGTTTATTATTTATTTATAATTTATTTTCAGTCAAGGAATTTAAGCTTTTGTCACAGCGTCTCTATTTCTAGAGTACTGTAAAAACAATATTAATTGTGGGACACTAATTTTTGTGGATTTCCTTGGTCCTCTAAACCACGAAATCAAATGTGTCGTGTTCTAAGAAAACTGGGCAAAATGCTTGAGCGTAAATTGTCATCCCAGCTTAGCCTGTGCAGTCCACACAGGCAAATCAGGGACGACTATTTCCGCTTGTATGGAATTTTTCGTTTAAATGATGTCTCTTCTTAGCGAAAATCCAGTTTTGGCGGAAAGTGTCGTCCCAGATTAGCCTGTGCGGACTGCACAGGCTAATCTGGGATGCCAATTTACGCACAAGATTTATGCCCAGTTTTCTCAGAACACACCACAAATGTACAACAAACCTTTCAAATTTTGAAGTCTTATATCAGACATAATTAAAAAATCCACGAAATTATGATCGAACAAACATGCCAGATTTTATGAAACCACAAAATATCATGTCAACGAAAATAAATGAATCTACAGTTCTACATTATTGCCTATGAACACTAGATTTTATCTAGTCTACCAATAAAAATCTGCTACTCTGAGCAAGCCTGACTTTGCATTAACAAATGGAAGGTTATGCTATGTTTCGAAAAACTTATCTTATTGAATCAGGGTTGTGATTTCACCTCCAATCAGCAGCTTTCTTCCATTTCAAAACTAAAATAGTTCTACTAATTAATGTTAATTTTGCTAGATACATAATAAAGTCACAAGTTTTTGTAAGCCCTGTAAGGGAGTGGGGTACATTCCTTCCCTAAAGTCTATACAAAATCACACCCCTGCATACTTGAGTTATGCCTCATGAGGCGTTCAATTTGACTCCTAGAGTTCAAGTTTAGTACAATGTAATGTGCTTCATATGTTACAGCTGTTCTATGTGCCTGTTTCAGTTGTTGAGTGGACAGCCCCCAGACGGCGCAGAGTCTGGCTTCAAGGATGTGATAGAGGGAACCACACCAGAGGAGCAGATTGTAGGCTATAGCTGTCTTTCCTTCTGGAGTTGTTTAAATAAATATATTTATTTCTCTGAAGGGAGGCATATACATGTAATAATAGCATTATCCATCCTTTCTTCCGAAATTCTTTCCCGATTCCTAAGCAGAGCATTACTCGGACAATATTGAATAAAACAGTAAACAGAACAATGCAGTTTGTTTGATATTGTTTTATTATATATGTGTTGCATCATGCAAAAATGGGTCTTATGCCATATGCAGCCAGTGTATGTCCAGACCACCTGCACATACGCATAGTCCGGTCAAGAGGTACCCTGTCTGCTACTGAGACCAAGACACCTTGACTTTATATTGGACAAGGTAGCTCCAGACCAGACTGTGCAAATGGGCAGCATTATGTGGAGTGACACTGGCTTCATATGACATAACACCCATTTTCGCATGACGTGGTTCCTATGTTCTGTAATCTAGCCCATGTTTCTTTAGTACAATTAAACAATTTAAAGCCTTCTCTTCTCTTACATATTACATTCTCAAAAAATAAATATGTTTGTGAAATGAATAAAAAATTGTTGCTATATTGAAGCATGTGTATTGATGTTTGCTTTATTGTTTTTTTGACAATGAGCTGTATATGCATAAGTCGCAAATAAATTATCTGTTTATTCAACAGGTTGTGTTACGAAGCCAGCTGCAGCAGTCACATGAGGTCTGCTCTAGCCTGAGGGAGGAACTGTCCAGAAATAAGCTGGAAATGATGCAGATTCAAGGAATCAAGGCAAGCACAGCATTCTAGTTCTCAGGATTTTATGGTTATGTGGCCATGGGTGGTGATTGTAGGATTTGCTTTTGTATGATTTTGCTGGCGTAGAACTTCAAAGAAAACATATGTTTTTTAATTATTCAGCATTATGGAGCCTCTACACATTTCATTAGTTCCATGAGATTAAAAAAAGAAAACAACAACAACAAGGTTTTGTAAGAATTTTTTATTTAATTATGACACACTATTTATCCTAGAGCACAAGTCATTGTGCTTGTAGCAGTGATTATACATGTTTTGGGGCTCCTGTTGCTCCACTTAATGGTTATCATCTTAAACTCATCGGAAGGAAAGCCTAAGCCTTTATTTTGTTGATTACAGGCGGGTCTCCAACAGAGGATATCAGACCAGGAGGCAAACATTGCAGCGTTGAAGTCTGAGTTGCTACGCAGAGATTTCCAGAAACAGAACTTTGATTCAGAACAGGTTACATTTTACATTTATATCCAACATGTCAATGATTTAGTTGACCAGTTAAGAGTTTAAATTTAGTGGTGAATAAAATTACAGGATTGCGATCAAATTATTTGACTTTTAATCCTTGGACAATCAACCTTAGCCCTTTGCATGCTGGGATATTTGTAGTCTGCTAAAATGTCGTCTGCTGAATTTCTAAAATTAGCATTTTCCAAAGGGTTAGACACACAGAAATGGGGCCTGGATCTTTGTTTTTGTTTGTTTTTGGTGCTGGTTAATTCTAATCCTTTGATCACCACTTAAAATGGAAGGTTGCGTTAAAATTGGTCAATATGTAACCAAACGTCGTAGAGTAATTCAGAATATATGAATGTCAGATGCAAATGTTAATTGACAAAGCTTTAAGATACTTTGATTTGCTTGATTTGAGTTATATTTTAAATAAATTATCCTTTTAATTTACAAAAGGTATTAAATTCAATTCAATCATCTTATTTTGGAAGATTTTTTCCAAAATGTGTGTGTTTGTGAAAAATATTGTTAACACACAATATCTCTTTTTTTTTCAGGCAAACTTTTTCAAACAGCTGCAAGACAAGGATAAACTTCTCACAGATTTGAAAGTAAGTTCTTTTCTTCACTGAATTCATCTTCATGTTAATTATTTTCATCATTGTCATTAATCATCATTATCACGATTTCATCATTGTCATTAATGACCATTATCACGATTGTTGTTTTCCTCATCTTTTCATTATTATCTTCATCACCCCTATCTTAAAGTTTGATATTTTGAAGTTACAATTAAACAGTGAGAACTACAATAAATATACAATATCAGCTGATTTATAATGCTCAAGAAATAGTTATTAATTTTTAAGCATTTTAAAGAATCTTTTAAAAGTGAAAAACAGTTTCGTGGCCCCATCAAGGGGGGTAGGGAATTTCCTACACAGAGCTGTTTCCAAAATCACAGCCATGTTTAGAAAGAAGAAAGAACTTTACCCATATGGTGCCTGTTGACTGTATTGTATAACCTGCGTTATGTGAAAATGGGTTTTATGCGGCTAGTGTTGCTCCCGACAAGCCTGCGCACCCACACAGTCTGGTCAGGAGCTACACTGTCCACTTATGAGACAACAAAACCTTGCATGACTTTATAGCGAACAGGGAAGCTCCGGACAGACTATGCAGATGCGCAGGCTGGTCTGGTGCGCAGGCTGGTCTGGAGCTACGCTGGCCGCAGATGGCATACAACCAATGTTTTCATGACGTTTTGTCCACACTCTGTAGAAAGACATCGCAAGGCGTGATCAGAGAATTGACCACCTGCAACACGAGCTTCAGATGCAGATATCCGAAAAGGAGAATGCTACCAGGTCCCTTAAGCTGCAGGTTAAAGAACTCAGTGATAGATTTCGTGTCGTCGATGAAACTGGTGTATGTATTTTTCAGTTCATTATATTTCTTTGTTTCTTGTTTTTTGTAGGTTGCATAATTGCTCAATCCAATTTATTCTTAACCAATCTTTGTACATGTTTTGTTTATTGGACTTTTCAATTGTTTAGGGGGAAAATTAGCAAAAAAATCTCGAAAGTGGGTCAAGTAAGGTCAAAAATTAGTTGACCAGGTAATATTTAAAAAAAGCTTCTGAACATCATTAAATGCCTTATCTTCATGAAATTTCTTCAGAACTTTTGTCCCAATGATATCTGGGCTGAGTTTTAAACTGGGTCATGTGGAGTAAAAAACTAGGTCACTAGCTTGTGAGCACTCTAGAAGCCACTTTATTTCCCAGTATTTATGAATAGTTTGTCTCAATGATATCGCAGCTAAGTTAAAAAACAGGGTCAGGTGGGGTCAAAAACTTGGTCAGAAGGTCTAAAAAAACAACAACTTGTGAACACTAAAAATGCTCAGTCTTCATGAAATTTAGTACATCCATTTGTCCCAATGATATCTTGGCTAAGTTATAAACTGGGTCACGTTGGATGAAAAAATAGGGAATAAGCCAAACTGAAGAAAAAACATGATTACTCAAGAGGCCGCATTTATCGTCCAATCTTTATGACACTTGGTGAGATTATTTTTTTTCTAATAATATCTGTTATGAGTTTGAAACTAGGTCAGTAGCTCAAATTAAAGTAAAAGCTTTTGAATACTCTAGAAGTAACATTAATTTGTGCACTCTGGAATATGTTGAACAATTAATTTTGTGATTATGATAAAATGTAGCAAAATAATACCAGAAATACAAAAACAATGGTTAGGGTCGTCACACAAAATAAGGGTTGATTGGGTTAATGGAAACAAGAAACTTTTTTTTACGCCTAATTGCAGAGCAATTATGTACCTTACTTTGGTCCTGATTTTACTTATTTCATTTTCATGCTTGTTTGATGTATTGATTTGTGCATGTTCCTTTAAAGTGTTTTTGCAGTATCACTTTTTATTTTCCATTATTTGAAATATATTTTTTGATTCTGAAAGCAATATGGCTTCTTCTAATTCTTGTTGCTTTCTGCAATAATATTATAGTCTTTATGAATGGCCATTTGATATGTACTAAGCAAAAACGATTTTTTTTACCAAAAAAAGAGAGACAAAAACAAAGTTTATTTTCTAATATTTTGTTCTTTGTTTTTATTAGCTTGACTATTAACTGAATAGTCAGAGCTGTACTTCACACCCAAATGTTGGTGTCGGCGTCAGAATCTATGTAATTATGTGATTAAGGTTAACCTGCAACATCTCCATATGGCTGTTTCTTCTACAGGTATTCATATGAAGCTTCACATATGTTTTAGGGGTTATTTATATAGGTCACTGACCAAGTTTTATAACTCTGACCTACAATTTAGCAGAATTATGCGTTCTTTTTTTCCCTTAGAAATTTGGTTAAAGATTATGTGCAGCCTCTCCATATTACTGTTTCTACTAATTGAAACTTCACAATTGTGTTAGTGAGGTCACTGACAAAGTTCCGCACCATGACCTGCAATTATGCCCCTTTTTGTCCTAATATATTTTAAGTTTATGTTTGTGTGTGACCACTACATATATCTGTTTCTACCACAGATATTGAAATAAAACTTAACATATGTGTTAAGGGTCTTTATAAACATTTTCTGAGCAAGACATCGTATATGTGGCTTCACTCACATCTTTGGGATCATCATGGGAGGTCTCTGACCATGGCCCTCAACTCTGACCTGGAATTTACCAGAATTATGCCCCTTATTGTACTTTTGTAGCAGTAGTTACGAATTTAACAACTCATAGCTCTAGGTGACATGCAGACCTAGCATGATGTTGTATAGAGGCAAGTTGGGTCAAGGTTAAGGTCACTATTGCTAAAAATATATATAATATAAAAGTTGGTGATCAAAAACTTTAGTCAGGTATTGGTTTGTAATTTTGATTGCAGTTAGCCAACATGCAAACCTAGGGCGGGATTGCATTTAGGGCTAGTGGGGTCAAGGTCATGTTACTAAAACATATAAATGGTTTTAGCTAATTAGCTTATTTGCAGACCTTGCTTTCAAAGTGAATTAAAGTCAAATGATTTGATTGGTATAATGTTGAAAGTCTAGTTTCTTGGCATGGTCATATTTCTTGTTTTTATTTATTAATTTTCAGTTTTAAGTGTACATATACTTTAAACCTACTACAGGTATCAAATTTCAAATATATCTTAATAACAGGTGACTGACAGAAAACGTACATTATACTTTTAAAGTGGAAGAATAGTCCAGCATGCTATCTTGGGACAGCTCTTGTCTATTTTCTGGTGTGATCCATACCTGTATACTATGAATGTATAAGGACATTTCCAACTCTTAACCCTTTCCTGCTCAGAAGCAAAGTGAAAATAGATATATGCAACCAGCATTAAACCAGAACAGCCTGCAAGTAACTCACGGTCTGTTCAGGTTTTATGCTGTTTTTGCTCATCAGTATCTTAGGGTTGGAACTGAAGGCTTTAAAGGGACTTGTTCACAAATTTTGGCATGTTTTGAAGTTTGTCATTTAATGCTTTAAATTGATAAATACAAACATGAGAACTAAAGAGCTACAATATAAAAACAAGAATACAAGTAAAAAAAGAAACAAAAAGGGAAAAAAAGAGTAAACACACCAGGGCTCGAATCACTGACCCATGGAGTAAAAGCCAAGCGCCGAAACCACTCAGCCATCCTTCTTCATGTGTGTAATTCAGAGTTTATGTTCGGGTCGTCGTTGAGGTCTACTACTTCATTATGTGCGGACCTGACCATCCGTCTTCACATGGGTTGCCATTTATTTTATACTTTGTATAACTTACCATGTGTTGTTACAAAATATAATGATGACATAAGAAATCGCTATTTTTATATTGTTTCGCGTCTGAGACGCTTTATAATTTTATCAATTTCTAATGATGATTTTTCGTATAAAAAGTGTATTTTCAGTATAAGTCTGCGGCATTTGTGTTATTTCGCACACTGATGTACATTGTTCATTTATTTCTTGCATCTGTGACAAAAAGTTGAAACATTCTCATTTTGATAAACTGTGAACAAGTCCCTTTAAAACTTGAAGCTAGTAAGAAAGGTCTTAAATTTAATTCAGTTTTCTAAGGGACTTCAAATGTATTAAGGTGCTTATCTGTTTAATAAATGGTTAACTACATAGCATTAATGAAAGGGGGATGTCTCCCTGCGCTTATTCTTTGCATGCCGCTCACCCCATGCTGTTGCATGTCATTGACAGGCCTCCTTGCGAGCCAGACTGGCGTCGCAGGATGAGCAGATGGCCCGCCTTGCGGGTAGAATCCTGCATACGAAGCCGGATAAAAATGAACTCATACGACCGCCACCCGTAAGACATCAAGTATTCTGTCAATATTTGGTTTGTTGTACCATTGTTGAGCTTCTTTGGCTTTTTGTTCATTGTTCTTCCTTCAACTTTACTGTCAAGTTGTGCATGGGTCAAGTTTTGCATGGTGTTTGTAATGGACTCAATTGCAATATGTTTTTGTTAAATTCTCAAGTTAAGCGTTTTCATTTATTCTTGTTCCAATTATAACCAGAGCTCGTATAACCTGATACATGATTCAGAATTGATATTTTAAAAGTTTAAGACACCCAACAATCTAAGAAAAATGTATTGAAATAATAATTGTGCATTACTGGCAAGGCTATGCAGACATAAGTGTTCTTGTGCTTGTAACTAGAAATTTTTCAGAGTTCGTTTTCACATTGAATACTGTTTTGTTTTTTTTTAATTATGTAAATATTATTTGTGTCTCCTGTTTTAAGTTACATTAATGCTGACAGGATTTTTTGGGGGTGGACGGCATGTTGAATCAAGTAAATATTTACCCTTTTTTTCTCTCACACTCATGTTAATTGAAATTGCTCATATGCTTATCTGAACTGTTCTATGTAGACGGGTGCAGACAAGCTGGGTGTGCTCCAGGAGTCCCTGTCTAGCCTGCGCCGGTGCTTCAGCCCCACAGACCCCCAGCAGCACACCCTAGACACCATAGAGCAGGGTATCTCCACACTAGTAGAACGGCTGCCTGCACCACTCAATACCTCAGGAGGCAGCAGCGGTGGAAATTCAGTATGCATTGGATAGGCGTTACATTTGAGCCTCGCTCTGGGTAAACGGGGTTTAATGCATGTGCATAACTTTTCGTCCCAGATTAGCCTGTGCACTTCGCACAGGCTAATCAGGGACGACATATTCATGGGTGAAAGTATTCCGTATTATTACGGAATTCCGTATTTTTTGGCTTCTCAGAGGTCGTTTTTGTGANGTAAAATTTATATGTACTTTTTTCAGACACCTGATAAGCAACATCTTTGAGTCTCATGATGTGACAGTGGAGGCCCAGGCAGCTATAACATTGCTACAGATGTCCCAAGACAGACAGCAGAAGTCAGCCACCAGTACTGAACGAAAGGACCGCATTGTGGATCATCTGTTTCAGAATAGGCGGGAAACTTTTGTTAAATTAAATTTGTATAGAGGACTACTAGACACGTTCCAAGGGTTTGTGAAAACATTTCAAACTGAAAAACCTCTCATTCACACCCTGCACGAGCAAATGGTTGTCATTACAAGAGAGCTGTTGGGAATGTTTATCAAACCTGAGCACATTCCGAACAGCATTACCGACCTCCTAAAACTTGATGTGACGGACAGAAATATACAAAAGCCGGACAGGGACCTTGGAGTTGGGAAGTATGCCTTTACAGACTTGAACAAGGCACGTCTAGACAAACGGTGCAAGTACTGGACTGCACAGCTGTACACTGACTTGCGCACTGGCTACATCATGGCTGCTAAGAAGATGCTGAGTCTTCCATTAGGCAACAAAACTTTGCGGAGACTTGCTGCTCTTGATCCAAAATTGGCCAATCACAGTCAGACCTCAGCATCTTTGAAGTGGCTGTGCCAAAGCTTGCCCAACATGTTTAATGACATGGAAGCTGGTAAACTTGCAGTGGAAGTTGACAGATACTGTGTTAGCCAGCAAGTGAAAGAATTAGCCAGTGAATACAATGATGACAGAATTGACACTGGCTATTGGGGCAAAGTTTTTGGTCTGAAAATAAGTTCAGAAGTGTGTTTCCCCACTCTGAAGAAGTTGATTTCAGCCTTGCTAACAGTGTTCAGTGGACCTTTAATTGAATCCACATTCAATATAATGGATGACATTGTTGAGAAAGACAGAACTGCATTGACTGTGGCCAACTATGAAGCGGTGGCAATCATCAAGACAGCACTGAGGATGAAAAAAACAACCAGCACAAAAATGACAGTGAGCAGAAATCTAATCAAAAGCTGCATTAATGCTTATGCTAACTATCAACATTATTTGAAACAAAAGAAAGAGTTGGAAGAGGAGAAACGTGCTCAGAAGCTAAATACTTCCATCCACTTGCTAAAAATTGAAAAAACCAAACGAATTTCCAAACTTGTTAGATTGAAAAATAAGATTGTCAACAGAAAAAGAAAACAGAATGACTCTGGACAGGGACAAAGGTTCAAACGCATAAAAATGTTGTAAACATGTGATGCAAAAAGATGTTTGTTTTTTAAAAGAATGGCATTTGGTTTTTAGGACTTGAAATTTAATTTTGATGAATCCTAAATGCAGAATTGTTTGTAAATAAAATGATTGTTTTTCTTTTGTATCTTAATCCTAAATGCTTATGATCCCTGATGAATCTATAGTTTTCATGAAAAATGTCTATAAAGTACATTTAACTTGCAGAAATTTACAACTATTGATGCCTTTGAACTAACTGTTATTAAATAGTGATACTCTGTCTGTTATGGACAGATTTTCAATTTTTATTGTTCATAATTAAACATTTATAGTAATTCTTTAAGTAAGGAGTGTATGCTTAGTAAACAAAATTAATAGATTAAATGACTGAATAAAGTTATTGTACATGTACAAACATAATCATTGTTTGTTTTCCATTGTATGCATGTTAAGTAAGCTGCAAGAATTACTGTCAACATATGTTGGTCTTATACTTGTTGAGGATAGCTTCCTATTTGCAAATCAATTTGCCATCCTTCAGGAGTTTCCGGGGGCCTTTGGACCCCTGACCAGGCCTTGGACCAACTTGGGGCCCTGCCTATAACATTTTATCTACATGAAATTTTAAAGAAATAGATAGTGATATTTTCTAGCCAAACTAACTGTTATTCTGTTTTGAATCACTAAAAAATACAGGTGTCTTTAAGCTCAGGAGAATTGATTTCTTTGTTTCAAATAAGATAAAATGCAGGAGCTTACGGGGGCCTCCGGCCCCCTGGACCCCGGGCCAGGGCACTTGCCCTGGACCAACCGGGGGCCCTATCGGCCCCCAGGCCCCCAGATTTTAGTTTCAGTGTTTTGGGAATTTTCAACTTTCACCCATGCATATTCCACTTTTATTATAGTTTTTGTTTAAAAATCAAAAGCGAAAAATCAAGTTCAGGCGAAAAGCGTCGTTCCTAATTAGCCTGTGTGGACTGCACAGGCTTATCTGGGACGACACTTAACGCACATGCATTAAACCCTGTTTTCCCATGAGGCTCATATGAACTGTTTGATTGAATTACTAGATATGTGTAGTTTACACTCCTTTGGATGTTAAAGTTAATTAGTTAACATACAGATACTATTACCACCTTAGTCAGCATTGTTTAATATTTCCGTTAATTGGATGTTATGAACATAGATAGGTAGAAGTGGCAGACACTTGGTGGGTTGTGTAAACGATTGACACTGAAAAACACAATGTGAAAAACATTTTCTGTCTTTATTTTGAAATTTAATGAAAGAAAAACCTTAATATTGCAAAAAAGTTATACATGTTTTGTGAATTCAACAGGAGGGACAAAGAGCTCAGTATATCAAACCAAGTTCGCCATGTCATGCAAAAATGTGTCTTATGCCATGTGCGGCCAGCTTTGCTCAAGTCCAGCCTGTGCAATCATGCTGTTTTTGTAAGGAGCTACCATGTTTTCCATAAAGTCACACAAGTTTTCATGGTCTCATTAGTGTACAGGGTAGCTCCTGATCAGACAGCATGGATGTGCCGGCTGGTCTGGAGCTACGCTGGTCGTATATCGCATAAGACCCATTTTTGCAGGACGCAGCTTACGGTATGTGTTATGTTGGCATTATACTGATACTTGCAATTTTCAGAGCATTGGTGAGCAGCATGTGTCTCGGAAGTTGAATTTTGATGGCACAGGTGACGTGCGCAGGTCGCCCATCACCGCTATTCCAGGTAGTAGGCAATCAAGTGAGTGCAGTGTAACCCACGGTTTGTATTGTGTGACATCACCCATAGCTTTACTGTCTAGGACAAGCTCTATGGACTTTATTAAGTGTGTGTGATTGTTTCCATTTACAAAATCGTAACATTAGTTGCTTTATTAAAAGTATACTATATAAACATTTTAAGCATGTGTTTGTTATAAGTTTAAATTTCTCAACAAGTTTTCTGCTAAATGTTCAACCAACATGCAGAAATAACTACTTAGAGCTTGTCCTGTCTGTGTTCTTATAGCAATATCACTGTTGTAATTGCTGTGTATTTTCACAAGAGTGTTGACACATAAACTGTGTATAATCTTATCTAAACTTTGCCTCTAACTGCTTGTTATTTATATTATGTTGTGTTTAAAGATGAATGTCACTAGAACTGCTTTGAGATGAAAAATTCCAGATTTTTTTACTTTAATCTTAGCATTGGTCATGTGTAAACAATATTACTTTTGTAAAGAATCAAACATTGTTTCCTTTTCATCTGACTGTTAGTATTGATTAAAACTATCCCTCTCCCCCCATCATAGATGGGTACTATTAAGAATATTGGGTTGCTAATGCCATAGTGAAGTAGGTCACTTTTATTTACATTTTTAGTCAAACAGTCTATACATAACATTTTCCCAGCCATCAGGCATTTTTGTGTGCGAATATATCTAGGTTCATTCACTAATCTGCCAGATTGCTCCTAGAATTGTTAAGTTGGACCTTGAATTATCATTTCCCATTAAGCTAGGTGTGTCCAATCCTCAATTGTTTGTTTTTTACCTTATCTGAGCACAAGGTGCTCATGGTGAGCTTTTGTCCATTGTCCGTCATCATTATTTGCCTTTTGAATACTCTAAAGGCCACATTTATTGTCCGATCTTCATGAAACTTGGTCAGAACATTTTGTCTTATAATAGATAGCTCTGCTGTGTTCGAACATGGTTTTGGTTTGTCGAAAACATGGCCGCCAGAGGGCGGGGCATTTTTCCTTATATGGCGTTAGTGAAACCTTGTTTACACTCTAGGAGTCTTTTTTTGTGTGCAATCTAAATGAAACCTGGTCAGAACACTAGTTCTAATGACGTCCTGGTCGAGTTTGAAAATTCTTCCGGTGTGTTGAAAAACATGGTTGCCNAGTCACTTTTTTGGTCCAATCTAAATAAATCAGTCACACTTTTCAAAATACTCTAGTTCCTTTGGGTCTCAGGTGGGCATGTTAGGGCCCTTGGCCTTCTTGTTATCAAATCTTCATCAATCTGTGTATGTTACAGGTTTTCACCCCAACAAGCTAGGCAGTCCTCCGTTGACCAGCACTAGCACCAAAGTCCTCTACTTCAAGGATAACTCCACCACTCCTTCCATGCTGACAATCAATAAAAGGTGTGTATTGTTGAATTGAGGAGTCATGCTCTGGGAAAAGGGGGTTAAATGCACAGTATAATCAGGGATGACACTTTCCGCCTAAACTGGATTTTCTTCAAGAAGACTCTTCTTTTAAACGAAAAATACTCTAAAAGCGGAAGGTGTTGTCCCTGATTAGCCTGTGCGCACAACCTGCACAGGCTAATCTGGGACGACACTTTACGCACATGCATTAAACCCCCTTTTCACAGAGCGAGGCTCATGTTTCTTTCATCGACCATTAAGGTGCAGAGTACTATATCCAGGGCTTTTCATCCTTATATAACAGAGGCCGATATTCGGCTCCTTCCCAATTCTAAAAAGCCTTATTTTTTCCCAACTCTGGCTGAAAGACTTCCCAAAAAAAACGATTGAAATTCCCCTGAAAATCAAGAAAATAAACACAGCGGATAGTGTTTTGTAGCCAAGTTACTATTCGGTATAGTTTTACTGGTCTTGTAGATGATTGTAATTTCATTGAAAGCTTCCACGAGCGATAAACAAAGATGAAGGTTTATTTTGCGTAATTGTTGTCTGGTATCGATTTTTTCGCTACCAGTTCAGTTCAGGTATTTCCCCACTACCGCTAAGCCGAATTTTAATTGTATTTGTGTACCAGTCTAGAACAGAATATTGCGTAGTACGGGTTTTATTGTCGGTTTTTGCACGAGGGCCGCAAGGGAGGTCACCAGTGTCATCGCTGAATTTTCAGTTTGAAAATGTCACATAATGGTAAATATTACCTAAAATCAGTTAAGAAACGAAAGCTCCTGGACTCTAAAGAAGATCAAAAAACTTTATTCGACTGCGGATTAAAAAAAAACAAGCATGACGCCAGCAATAATTCTTCCGACAAGGCCGATCTTTCCGTCCTTGTCGTCGATGAATCGTGTCGATCTGAAACAGCTGCAAGTTCTAATGAAGCTGTAAGTGTAAGTCAGGAAGAGGGTGTTTGTAAGCAATCCAGTGATGAGGTTTCACAGCTTGAATCAGTAAATAAGACACCTGAATCGTCACAGTCTGTATCAGTCACAAGTACAAATGAAGCTGTAAGTCATGTAGAGGGTGATAGTAAGCAATCCAGTGGCAGTGATGAGGTTTTGAAGCTTAACCCGGTCAATAAGACACCCAAAACAGAAATTGATATTGACAACAGAAAGCAATGTGTTCTACAATATGAAAACCGTTATCCATGGATGTATCATAGTTCAAGTAAAAAGGGTTATATCTGCAAATTTTGTGAGCTCTTTGGCGGAAACTCATCAATTGAAACAGCCTTTGCTTCCACTGGCGCTGTTCTTGGTTCACACCCAACCAGAAGGTTAGAACTACATGAAAACAGTATAAGGCATAAAATGAGTGTTGACAGATATTCCTCGTATTCAACCAATGTTACCACTTTCAATGATATGTTATCAAATATGAAATCCAAGAAGGAAAGTAAAAGTGAACAAGAGAAAGAGCAGAACAGAAGTTACATTAAAAAGCTCCTCAAAGTCACAGTGTTTCTGGTCAATCAGAAGTGGGGTCATTGTGAAAATCTGTCAGAAATTGCGAAATTGCTGGGAAGTTTAGGTGATCCTGTTGTAAGCAGTATGTTGGCGGCTGATGTAAATTATCTGTCTCCTAGGGCTGCCACAGAGTTTGTAGAACTTGTAAGTGATTTCATCGAGAGGAAGACCATTGCTGAAATGAGAGATAGAAAGTTTACAATATTTCTGGATGAAAGCACCGATAATGCAAACAGATCACAAGTATCAATTATGGCCAGATGGGTAGGCGAAAATGGTGCCAATGAGAAGTTTCTCGGGCTTGTCCACATCAATGGCACCAAAGCGTTGGACTTTGAGGAGGCTGTCCAGACCTTTTGTGTATCAAAAGAGTTGGACGTGAAGAACATTCGCTTCATTGCTGCTGACGGCTGTAACACTATGAGTGGCGAGAGAACAGGTACATTACAGTCAAGTGACCAAATTATTTCATGCAATAAAAACTTCACAAACTGAAATATTTGAATTGTTTGACGCACTTTCATTTTGCGGATTGTTTCACACTTTAAACAAATTACAAGGTAGAATGTTTAAGTCTATGAATTATTAATAATGTACAGGTTATTTAAACAGTTCTTCTTCACTTCAGGTCTGCAGAAGAGGGTGCGACATATGTCACCTCACAGCCTATATGTAAACTGCCGCAACCATCGCCTTGCGCTTTGCTTCACTCACCTACTCAAAAAGAACGCAACATTGTCTGACGTGGAGGGTGTTCTTGTTTCGATCTGGAAGCTTTTCCACTTTTCCGCAAAACGGCATGCAGTGTTTCAACAAATGCAAGAGCTCTATGACGAGAAACCATTGACCTTCATCAGAGCTGCAGCCACAAGGTATTTTAAAAGCCAGGCAGCAAATGACATGTTACTGTTTAATTATAATATGCTTTTGAGTTATTATACTCAACCGTTTTATCTATTCTATAAGTACAAACACTTCTTAGTAACATTAATACAACTTATTTCAGGCTTGTACAGTGACCCCACTTAATTTCTGCTTTACCTAGAACACTCTGACATTTTAATTTATGGAATGATTTAATGTAACTACTGTTTAAAATTTTGAAATCATTTGTTTATTTTTTGTAGGTGGTTGTCACATCTGAAAGCGTGCACACGGTTCATTTCTCGTTATGAATCCTTGCTCGATTGCTTGGATAGCATACTTGATGACACAAGAGAACCAGAGATTACCGGCATCAGGACAAAGGCATCAGACCGTCAGACTGTACTCATGATCCTAATGTTAACAGACGTACTCAAACCAGTCAACTTCCTCTCATTGTATTTGCAAAGCGACCTTGGCTATTTTACCAACTTGACGGAACGTGTAAAGGCTTGTGTACATGATCTCCATGGTCTGATACAGAACTACCAGGATGGCCAATTTGAGGATTTGGAATTCAGGTTCATGTTACAATTATTCTCAAACAGTATATAAGTTGTTAACTTTTAAAAACAGGTCTATGCAGATTGCTAGTAGTATATATATGTATCTGTTTTACGTTTTGTCAGTAACAGTCTTCTTTAAAAAAATTGGGAACTATCAGAGTTTTTGATATGTTTCTTCTGGCAAAATCATTATTTTCACCACATTTATAAAAACTACAGTATTGAGCTTTGAACTCTCTTCAAAAATTTTGATTTAAGAGAAAGATAACTTTTAGCAGAAAATATTATTGAATTAATATGAATATTGCTCTATGCTTGATTTGAAGTTCAAACCGTTTTAACGAAAATAAATTTCAGAAAATGTGATGACTTGCTGGGTGTAATTCAAGACCGGACAGATTTGGCGCGCAGACTGAGGGACGATAACAATGAACTAACTCCACAGGGTATGTGAAGTGGGAGTCGTATAAAATAATCTATAAAATAATCTTAAACAAAAACATTTAACAATTTATGATAGGTACGTATACATCATCCCTGCTCACTGAGCCTTGACGCATCAGTGCACTTTTAAATTAGGGTATTCCTGTTTTGGGAATTACTTATTTCAAAGTACATATTATAACTTTGAAATTGTATAGTTGGCATTATTCAACCAGGATGTTTTTGCTGAATGATCAATCATACAAACCTTATTTCAGGTTTTCTTCAGGCTACAGGGGTACCTTTCATATATGAGCTTATTTCTGAAATCGAAGACGCATTCACTGTCACATCTAATGTCTTGGCCGCTTTCGGTGTTCTGGATCCAGTTAACTTACCCGATAGTGCTGATGACTTGCGGGATTATGGAAAGGTATGTTTTTATATTCAAACATTATCATATTAACATGATTATACAAATATTTGCAGATAACATGTTATAAAGTATATGATTTAAATTATCACAAAATGTTACATTCAATTTTGTGATAATTGATGATAATTTAAATCATATACCGTATGACTGATATTAATAATTATTTAGTATATGATTGAATTATATTAACCTGACATTAAGGTAAAAGGTCTTGTTTTCAGTTAAAATGATCATTCAAAAGATTTTGCTGTTTATAACTGTTATCATAGGACAAGATAAAGACACTAGCCAGTCATTATGGTCAACAACAGACAGACACTTTTCAAGGGCATGTGTCAGTGGCACCAGCCGATGTAGACCCAGTAGTTGAGCAAGAGTTGCTTTCTTTTAGAACGCACATGTTTCTGATGAAGTTAGTCACTGAGAGTTAGATATCAAATTTGAAAGTTCACTTGAAGTTGTTGTTCATTATTAGTTCACTTGAAGTTGTTGTTCATTATTAGATCACCTGTGTAATAGTGACAAGGTGAGCTATTGTGATCGATCAATGTCCGTCATGCACCTGGTTAGAATTTGAAATTACTTCACATGAATTAACGATCCTTGGTTTGCCCTTTACCAACATTGTTCATATTTCTATGCAACTTTGAACAAGATGGCTGCCAGAGCTTAAAAAAGAAAAAAGCTTGTAAACACTCTAGTGATCACATTTGTTTCTTTACATAACAGATTTCACTCAAATGTTTCTCATGTGGCCCTCCTCCAAAACTGCTCAAATTGTTCTGCTCCGGACCACTCAACAATAATATGACCAGATGTCAAAAATGAGAAACTTTGGTGAGCAATTCAGGGCCATTATCATTATGACCCTCTAAGTTTTGCAACATTGTTTTACATCATGATGACTCAGATATCTTTGTGTTTCTGTTCTATGTTTCATCTGTTATTTTTCATTTGACGTTATTTCTACAGCTTTCCATCGGTTCATCAACTCTTCTTAATAATTTGTAAATTTGTCTTTCTATTTTAGTCAGCCAGACAGTGATCATTGATTTAAATGAATTTGATTCTGTATACAGCTAGTAACATTTATTTTTGTATCTAAAATTTTATTATGTAATGTTAACTTCAACATTTTCAATAATAATGTCTCAGTATAAATAAGAATTGTACAAAAGTATTGTTTTCAATCATTTATTTTTCAACAGTTTTTTATTTACAAATTTTCAGAAATAGAGCAGTTACACCTGTAACAACTGTGTCTGATGTCTACAGGGAGTTGCAGACAGACACCGGTCTGACAGCATGTTTCCCACGTGTACATACAATGCTGGAGCTTGCCATGCTCATACCACAGTCAACAGCTGTTGTGGAGCGTTCCTTTAGTGCCATGAACGATATATGTTCAGACCTCAGGACCTCCCTGTCAACAAAACATTTGGATGACTTGATGAGGATCAGTTCATATCAACATGATTTCAGTGAAATAGAATGGGAGCTTCTAGTTGACAAGTTTAAAAATGCAAAACAAAGGGAAATGGCTTTGTGAAGTTCTGAATTGTGTGACTGTGACAGAGTCTGTCATAACGAAAAAAGAGATAACTTTTAGTTTACTGTTCAAAAACTGCTGTTACCTGTTGAAAAGTTTATCTGTTTGAAAATATAGCTGGCCAATCTTTGAAAAGAACATTTCCAGGTCATTAATTCATAACAAAAATAAAGTTCAAACCATTAGTGTGACTGTTTAAAATTGATTAAATGATTTACCTGTGATGAAATGCTTTAAAAGTTTTTTTCCCAAAATGGCCATTTATCGCGCTTAAATTTCCCAATTTGCAAGGCTAGGGCTTCTTCCCAATTTCCAGATGAAAAGCCCTGATATCAACATGGATATGATTATTTCATCTTTTCGTCAATTTTCACTAGTAAACTTCCAAAAATTATATATACGTGTGTAAATGGTGTATATGAAGTATTGTGTAAATTAAAAAAAAAAATGATTCTTGTAGTGCTCACCTTAAATTGTATAAAATGTTTATGATAATATTTAAAAAAAAAACATAAGTGTGAATTTTGCTTATGATAAATGCAACATACTGGTATTATGAAAATGGGTCTTGAGTTATAATAGTTTGAAAACGTTTTACATAATAAAAAGCTTCTCTGTAATACATGGTACATGCCATGTCTGTTTATGTGTTCCAGATTAGGGGAAATAACTTTGCACGATTTCAAAGGGGCATTTGAACGACCAAACCAGTATAGATTTCACTTCAAGGCGCTGGATCCAGAGTTTGGTACTGTAAAAGAAGAGGTATGCTTGTAGATGTTGTACTTATGGATATTTGTGTGAAATGTTGCTTGAAATGTTGAGTGCTGCTCTTAAGTATTTTTTTGTTCAGTCCATTGTCCGAAAAGTGATGAAAGATTATTATGCCAGTAATGAAGATTTATCATGCCTCCACAAAGTGGGAGGCACTACGCCTTTCACTTGTTTGTTGGTTCGTTAGAACGGCGTCAAAGTAATTTCGGGTAAATAACTTAACTTATGTAGTGGCCACTATTGGGGAAACATTGGATATAGCAATATTGCATGAGACGTAGCTTGGGATTGCATTTTGGTCTAGTTGGGTCAAGGTCACCGTTACAAAAAAATAGAAAAATGGTTTCTGCTCAATGGATTGAGGTATTGCAGTATTGTTTAGAGATAACTTACATGCAGAACTAGTTTGGGATTACATTTTGGGCCAGTCAGGTAAAGGTCAAGCTCACTGCTTTTGAAAAAAAACAACAGTATTTGCTGAACAACTTGAGTTAAGATGAACGTATTTCACTGAAATTGTGTGTGTAGGTTGCTGTAGGTTGATAGACTAAGCTTGGGATTGCATTTTGGGCCAGTTGGATTAAGGTCAAGGTCAGTGTTGCTAAATATAGAAAGACAGTTTCTGTTTAATAACCTGAGGTTGGAATGACATTTTAATGCCCCTGGTAGGGTGGCATATAGAAGTTGAACTGTCCGTCAGTCTGTCCGTCTGTCTGTCCGTCCGTCCGAAAACTTTAACATTGGTCATAACTTTTTCAATATTGAAGATAGCAACTTAATATTTGGCATGCATGTGTATCTCATGGAGCTGCACATTTTGAGTAGTGAAAGGTCAAGGTCATCCTTCAAGGTCAAAGGTCAAAAAACAAAACCCAAGGGAAGTAATAAGCTTAAAAGGGAGATAATTTCTAAACCTGCCAAATGATAAATAGAAATTTTATTTCAAAGCAGCGCAGTAGGGGGCATTGTGTTTCTGACAAACACATCTCTTGTTTGTGTATGTAGCATACCTGCAGACCTTACTTGAGATAGCATATTAATTATTTTGATTAAAAATTTAAATAAGATTAATATGTTAAAGACCTGGTTTTATCGCATTGCCATATTTCTTGTTGTATCCATTATTGCCTGTGCCAACATTTGTACAACAAATTAATTCATGGTTTGCAGATCAATATAACCCGACCTTTAAATTGGCATATTAAGTGACAAGTCGGCAGTTAGCATGATTTCATGATATAACATTTCCAGTCCTATATGTTCCAGTTTTACCCCCAGCCTAACACAAAATGTTGTTTTCATTCATAATAAAAATTTGAAAACTTTATAAACAGGTGTATGAAAAACTTGACCTTATTAGATGGAGGATAATTATCAACGTATGAGATGCCCTCTGAGAAAATTGGGGCTTAATGCATGTGCGAAAAGTGCGCACAGGTTTTCAGAGACAACACTTTCTGCCTTAACTTGATTTTTGCTAAGAAATGACTTCCTTTAACCGAAATATACACTAAAAGAGGACAGTGTCGTCTCTAATAAGCCTGTGCGGACAGCACAGGCTAATATAGGATGACACTTAAGGAACATGCATTAAGCCCTGTTTTTCCAGAGCGAGGCTCATTATGTATGTGTGTGATTGTAGATATCCAACGAGGATGCCATCATTCCTGGCTGGGAGGGCAAGATAGTAGCGTGGGTAGAGCCAGACACAGTACCTTAGTAGTGTCACATCAGTGGGCGTCATGGCAGCATTTATAATGTACGATACTGTACCACAGTGCAGTCATTCATGCGTGTGTGACAGTCACCTGTGTCATCTGCAGAACAACATACTGGACATAGTGTGGAATGTAAAGCAGGCCAAAGACTTGTTCATCATGTCTTAATTATGTAACCCCAGTAGATTGGTGCATGTATTTTTGTGGTTAAACAGGCAATTGAATGTCACATTGTCATCTGTTAAAAAAGATACAAGATACAAGACATAGGGGGGAATGTAAAGCAGGCCAGAGACTCGTTCATCATATATTCATTACGTACCCCCAGCAGAGACTCGTTCATCATATATTCATTACGTACCCCCAGGTCATTCTTGCATGTATTATTGTTGGTTGCAGGCAAATAAATGTCTCATTGTCTGGTCAACTAACATCAAATTATGTTGACGAAAGGCTTAGTTATGCAGGCAGTTGAATATTAGATTGTTGGTTAAAAGTTCATATTCATCTGTGCTCAATTTCAGCCAGGTCTATGGTATAATCAGTCATATTAACAATCTGGGGAGAATGATAGTTAAGTGGTTGTTGAGGATAAATGTGTCGTGTTCTGAGAAAACTGGACAAAATGCATGTGCGTAAAGTGTCATCCCAGATTAGCCTGTGCAGTCCGCACAGGCTAAACCGGGACGACACTTTCCACCAAAAATGGATTTTCGCTAAGAAGAGAATTCATTTAAACAAAAATGTCATAAAAGCGGAAAGTGTCGTCCCTGATTAGCCTGTGCGGACTGCACAGGCTAATCTGGGACAACACTTTACGCACATGCATTATGCCCAGTTTTCTCAGAACGCGACACAATTAGTGGCTTGTCAGTGTCGGACATGCATTGCTTAATATTGAGGTGACCTAATTTCATCTTGGTTTCACAAAGTAAGTTATAACTGTCATGTTGTTAAGTTTTGATATTACTGTTGTTTTGCCACGTTCACTAGCCTTGTAGTAAGCATTACAACATAGATAATTTAGTTCTATCAAATGCTTAATGTTTACTCCAGCATTTGCTTGAATATGGTCTTTGTCATTCTTCTCTAAGATATTTAGGCAGCTAATTAAGTACAATAACATCTTTCCCAGTCAAATTCTACATCATGTGATGTGGCATGTGGATGTTTTTGTAATCGAACAATAAGTAATATGATGTTTAACAAAAACACATTCCAAATTATTTCAGTATTGCACATGCATTCCTACACTTCTTTTTATGTACATGTAATATGTCTTATTATCTAATGAGGTTTCCCAATTCACCCATTAACAAATGTTGATTCTTTGTATTTGTTGCAATTAAGAATATAAGCCCCTTTATCATTCTGTGATGTGAACAAGAAAGATATATGAATTTTAGCTATGAATGCTTTATAAAAAAATGCATGTATGTTATTAAGTAGAATTAGTATTAATTAAGTTTTAATTGGCACAGGGTGAATTTGCATCATTGATTAGACATCAAGGCAGTTAATGGGTAAAATAGACAGCACAACATTTAGAATTATAGTTAGTCAGCAATACAGTTGTGTTGCTTTTTATTTGGGTTCCACATGTGCTTATTTTGTGTAGACTATGAAAATGTTTGTTTAGATATCAAGATTTGTTTTTGACCTACTTTTTTGATGGCCTTGATTGTTTTCGTTTTAAATGTGATATGGATTATTAGAATTAAATCTTGTGTGTTATGCACGCATGCATGATGTCAACAATACACATCAGCCTGGCTCTGTGAAAAAGGGGTTTAATGCATCTGCGTAAAGTGTCGTCCCAGATTAGCATTTGTGGACTGCACAAACTTATCTGGGATGACACTATACGCACATGCTTTAACCCTTTGAGTGCTGGAACCGGATTTTGAAGGCCTTTGCAAACAGTTTGGATCCAGATGAGACGCCACAAAACGTGGCGTCTCATCAGGATCCAAACTGTTTGCTATTCTGATAGTGGTTTTAGAAAAAAAATCAAAGAAAATGCTAATTTTCGAAATTCAGCAGGCTACATTTTAGCAGACGACAAATTTCCCAGCATGCAAAGGGATAAACCCCCTTTTCATGGAGTGAGGCTCAAATGTTTTATACTGATTTAGAGCCAGTTCACAATTAACAGTGTATATCACAGATAGTGATGGTTCTTTATTTGAATTACAGATGAGTTTTTTATGCATCTTTATGAAAATGGTGATACTACTACGTTTTTATGTTATGTGAAAGCAGTTATAGTTAATGATTTGTGTTAGTTATACTATTTGTAATGCCAATATTTTTGGATTTATTGTATACTTATTTTTATTTTGAGGTAGAAATTTATTCAAAATTCAGCAAGATTCATAAGAATATGAAAAACACACAATATTATGTTAGTATTTGTATGACTGAAAACTTAGTATTGCTAATGTATAATATGAAATAGTCACTTACATTTATTAACAATACAATTTTGACAAAACTAAGATATATGCATCTTTTTCATTTGTTGTACAAAGCTTGTTGAAGCAGTGTACAATCTCTGTCTGTTACCAGTGTATGGTTTCAGATAAATGCATGCTAGATCCTATTGATGTTTGATTTTAAGTAAACATCATAAGGTGTTTGGTGGTTTTGTGTGAAAAATGGAGATTGTGTTTTGACTATATTTTCAAAGACACTTCTCTGTGAGTTGTTATGCCTGTTTGTTTTTGTTAACTTACAAGAAAGCACAAGTTTTGTGCATCAGATATTTCTATGGTGATAATTTTTGGATCTGTTTACCTCACCTGAGCACAAAGTGCTCATGGCGAACTATTGTGGTAGGTTGTCCTTCAGTGTCCAGGATCATGAATCATTAGTCAAGAGTCACCAGTAAATTGTGGCGTGTTCTGAGAAAACTGGGCAAAATGCTTGTGCGTAAATTGTCATCCCATAAAAGCCTGTGCAGTCCGCACAGGCTAATCAGGGACGACAATTTCCGCTTTTAAGGAATTTTTGGTTTAAATGATGTCTCTTCTTAGCAAAAATCCAGTTTAGGCGGAAAGTGTCGTCCCGGATTAGCCTGTGCGGACTGCACAGGCTAATCTGGGATGGCACTTTACGCACAAGCATTTTGCCCAGTTTTCTCAGAACACAACACATTTGCTTCTAACATGTTACCCTAAACTGCTAGTCAGCTTTTCACAAACGTCACAGCAATATTATGTGGATGGCCCTCTTTCAATGTTTTTAAAATCGTTCTGTTCTGCTGCATAGTAAGGTCACCAGAGCTAAAAATAGATCTTAAAAGTGTAAACTTAAAAAACAATCTCCTCTGAAACAGCAAGGTTTGGTTTGGAACATTGTCTAGGGTTCGTCTACAAAGATTGTTCGAATCATGCCCGTGGGGTCCAAACTGTTCATCCCCCATGGGTCACATGATTCATATAGACTTATATACTAAATAACTTTAAAAATCTTCTCTGAAACCGCCAGGGTCAGTTATCTAATATTTGATGTGTGAAATTGTTAAGTGGCCCTCTACAAAGATAATTCAAATCATGCCCTTGGAGAAACTGGTCACGCCCCAGGGTCGCATAATTTATGTAGACTTGTAAAGTGAAATTTCAACAAAAAGTTCAAGATCTGTAATATTTGGCATGTAACATAATATAGTGCTGCTCAACTCAATGTTTTCCAATCATGGTCCGGGGGTCAAGCCCTGCTGGGGTGTGTGGAAATGAAATGTTTTAAATAAAATGTATATTTGGTATGTGACATCAGATTGTTGTTGTTCACAGGTGAGCAATCTTCCGCCATCTTGGCCCTCTTGTTTAAATTAATGCGGGTATTCTAGCTTGCTAGTTTATTTATTGCTTTGTAGTTATTTATTGGTCTTGTTTAGGGTAGAACATTAAGTCAAGACACATTGCTGTATTTCTGTTGTTTAACCTGTTTATCATGTGCATATAATGTTTATTGTTCAGATTTAATGGGTTAATAGATTATTCGTCTGATGTAAGGAAATGCTTCTGTACAAATGTTACCGGTAGTACAGGATTTTTGTTCCAGAACTGGAACAATAGTGGAAGGTCATGTATTCTGAATCTCAAATGCCATTGGTTATTTTTTTTGTCCAATATCCAGCAAAAATATGGTTGCTTGCATCTTTATTCATTAGTATCCATTTACATGTTCAGGTTTTTTGTTTCCATTTCAACAATATTTAGTTCTTTTCTTATTTTGACTTCTATATGTCACTTGATAATCTGTTGTGTATTTGGGCAGAATGAAAGTATCATTCTTTTATACTAAGAATTCTGTATTTTTATGTCCCCCAGTCTAACAGTCTATACTGGGGGACATATTGTTTTTGCCCTGTCTGTTGGTTTTGTTGGTTTGTATGTTTGCGTCAAACTTTAACATTGGCCATAACTTTTGCAATATTAAAGATAGCAACTTGATATTTGGCATGCATGTGTATCTCATGGAGCTGCACATTTTGAGTTGTGAAAGGTCAAGGTCATCCTTCAAGGTCAAAGGTCAAATATATGGGTCAAAATCACTCAAAAGGGGACATAGTGTTTCACAAACACATCTTGTTTAGTCTTATATTTATAATTTAAAAACATCCGTTATCACTTCTGATTCATACCTATTACACATTGAGGATGTTATCACTAGTGATTTTATATCCAATTACCAGAATATAAGCAAAATATAGTTAATTCATGTACAAGTAGGTGTGTATAGTAAGGATATAGTGTCCTCGTGAATTGATATAAGTGTCATTGAGNTTTTTTTTCCAAGAATACTATCAGAATAGCAAACAGTTTGGATCCTGATGAGACGCCACGTTCTGTGGCGTCTCATCTGGATCCAAACTGTTTGCAAAGGCCTTCAAAATCCGGTTCCAGCGCTCAAAGGGTTAATGCATATGCTTCAAGTGTCGTCAAAGATTAGCATGTGCAGTCCGCACAGGCTAATCAGGGACAACACTTTCAGCTTAGATTTATTTTTTGTTTACAAGGGACTTCCTTTAAACAAAAAAATGCTTAAAACCAGAAAGTGTTGTTCCTGATTAGCCTGTGCAGACTGCACAGGCTTATCAGGGACAACACTTTACAAACATGCATTAAGCTTCATTTTCCAAAAGCGCGGCTCATTTTAATTCAATTATGCATAAAGGATGTTAGGCGAGTTGTGGATAAAGATGCAGTTTATCTTGCCCAAGCACTTGTTTTGTTTCCTGCGCATCTTGATGGACTTCATATTAATTGAACAGTCTCCTTACGTTCCTATTATCCACTTTAAGTGCTCATTATTTATGTGAATGACTAGAAATTATGTTTAAAATAACTTGTTTCCCAGTTTAATACAAACATCAATATTTAGTATTTTTGAAATACATAGCGTTGTAAAAATTAGTAAAATCTTATTAAAATCTAATGTGTTAAAATAAAAATAGAATAAAGCTTAAGTTTATGCCATATGTTGTTATACGATTGATTTGGCTGTTGTATATAGGATAAAAAAGTGGTTTTGTGGCAGTTTTATCCAAAGAGTATGGTGTCAGCGTAGCATTCTTGATGTACAATGTGGTATCTCCACTTGTGTTAAATGATTGGAAGTTTGACATGTAGAACAAAGTGCAATTACAGGTTTTTGTATTTATGTACGTGTGTATTTGACATTTTGAACAAGTACTACCCATTTAATTGTTTGTAGTTATTATTACCACGGGTATGTTGTAAATGGGGACATTCTGGAATTGCCATGAAGTCTGTCCATCCGTCCCTCTGTCTGCCCATAGACCAAAACTTGTCTGGAGGCGTTTTCCTTAACTTTTCAACNTACAATGTGGTATCTCCACTTGTGTTAACCCTTTGAGCGCTGGAACCGGATTTTGAAGGCCTTTGCAAACAGTTTGGATCCTGATGAGACGCCACAAAACGTGGCGTCTCATCAGGATCCAAACTGTTTGCTATTCTGATAGTATTCTATGAAAAAAAATCGAAGAAAATGCTAATTTTAGAAATTTAGCAGACAACATTTTAGCAGAAGACAAATTTCCCAGCATGCAAAGGGTTAAATGATTGGAAGTTTGACATGTAGAACAAAGTGCAATTACAGGTATTTGTATTTATGTACGTGTGTATTTTACATTTTGAACAAGTACTACCCATTTAATCTTTTGTAGTTATTATTACCCCGGGTACGTTGTAAATGGGGACATACTGGAATTGCCATGAAGTCTGTCCGTCCGTCCCTCTGTCTGCCCATAGACCAAAACTTGTCTGAAGGCGTTTTCCTTAACTTTTCAACATACATAATAATATAACATTATACATGCCCAGGGGTCCAGTTTTTCATTTTTATAACTGGCTACTTATTTCTTCATGTGGCATTAGGGGGTATTCGTCACTAATATGACAAGTTCTAGTTTCATTTAGACAGACCAATAGAATAACTTATAGATGCACAAATATGTAGATTTGCACAATAAAAGTCATTATGAAGTAATAAAACAGGTATACTTTAAATACATTGGGAGTAGTTTGTAAACAAACGCAGTACAATTTAAGGTTTTAATATTACTTACATGATAGTTAAAAATATCTTTGACTTTGTTTTGAAAGTTAATGTTTGACCCATTTTTGGCTTATTGAAGATCAAATAAGAAATAATGCAGAAACTATTAGGTATAATTGCTCTATCTTTCAGGCACTTTGTTCATTATCCAACTTAAGATGGTACTTTCAATGTCTCTGAATCTCATTTTATATCTTGTGTTATAAATGACCAAAATTAAAATATTCATATTTCAGACATTATTTTTTCTAGGGCTTTACCAGTGTCACTTAAAAATTTACAGGGATCCATTTATATTGCCAAAGATGGGGACTGTATTAAATGTTTCATCAAATACTTATGTGTTTAAACAGGTACTTTTTAAGCTGTACTTATTGCTGCAACATTTAGTGTTTATCAAAGTCTCAATGAAAGTGATCCCTTTATCTTGTGATGATGTTGTTCTTATTAGCAAGGTTTTGTCAGTATTGCACTTACATGTTATACATTTTTTTATTTCATATTCTGTTTGCTTGAAGTTGTAAAGTTGGAACTATTGCTGGTTATACAATAAATATTGAAACACTATTTCCCTGTTGCTTTTTCCTTTGAATCGAAGAAATGTTTTAGGTAAGGATGGAATTTGGAGACTTCTTTGGGTCACAAGGGCCTCGTGTCCATTTGATCACAGTGCTGTGATGATAAAAGAGGCAACAACAGTGATTAGTGTGATTTGTGTGTACTTGCAAGTACAGTAAACCATAAACATAGGGTAAGTTTGATCGGGAAATATGAGTAGGTAAATTGTCAGCTGTGATACATGTACAGTATAAATGAGGAAAACTGACTGCTGTGTTGCAGTATGACTCGTGTAAACTGACTGCTGTAAAATAGTACAATTGTAAAATTAATTTTCGAAATGGCAAACAAATTCATAACTAGAAATGTAGAAAATCCACTATACATTCTACAGTGGACAAAACAGTCAAAGGGCCATAATTCAGCCAAAACTTGTTGCATTCAAAATTTCTTTAAGATCACCTACACAATTAAGGTAATACATCTGAGATCGTTTAAGCATGATCCACCCAGTAATTATAGAGGAGTTGAAAACGCAAGTTCAGGCGACTATATGTGTCGTGTTCTGAGAAAACTGGGCATAATGCTTGTGCGTAAATTGTCATCCCAGATTAGCCTGTGCAGTCGGCACAGGCTAATCAGGGACAACAATTTCCGCTTTTATGGAATTTTTCGTTTAAAGGATGTCTCTTCTTAGGGAAAATCCAGTTTAGGCGGAAAGTGTCGTCCCTGATTAGCCTGTGCAGACTGCACAGGCTAATCTTGTACGACACTTTGCGCACATGCATTTTGCCCAGTTTTCTCAGAACATGACACATATATTCTATGTTGGAAAAACAGACAAAGGGCCATAATTCTGCCAATTATCATCACAGCCCATATTCCTTTCTTTAAAATCATCAACACATTAAGGTCATTAAACTGTAAAAGATAATATTATATAGCAGACAGCGTAGCTCCTCGCCAGAATGGCTGCATATGGCATATTACCCATTTTTGCCCAACTTGGCTTATATAAATGCTTACTTTGGAGGGTTAGGGTCCTGTTTCCAAAATATGGGTAGACGCTAATACTATTTAGTCTTCACTGTTAAATCCGGTACAAATAAACCTTCATAGATTAAGATACATGTACTTAATGGAAATATCTTATATTATGTCAAACATACTATCAGTATAGAACTATTCTTTTGCACAGCTTCAAATAGTATTCCCTGGAATGCGAGGGCTGTTAGTACACATAAATACAACCTAGAATATACTCGTGCATGATTGCATTACCAGTTTTCCAACCAGAGTTTCTTAAACAGTACAATACAAAAGTATGTTGCTGACTGTCTAAGATGGATATATCGTTAGTAGAATCACAGGGCAGTATAACCACACATATAATTCTTAAATCCTTTTATTTCTTAACAGTATATCATTTTAAATATATATACAGAGTATGTATCAATTAACAAAGTACCAACTACAGATACATTTACTGTAATTCTATTTATAGATCACACAAATGCCTCTTCAAGTACATGTATACAATCATGTAAATTATATATATAACAATTTCATAAATATTTACGAAAAAAGTTAAAAAAATATAGCTGTATGCATGCTTTATAAACATACAGCCAGTACCAAAATTAGTTACACGAGTTCATAAAGATAAAATATAATTTCAGCAATCAATTGCAATTTGTTTGGTAATATATACAGGTTGAATGACTTGTTGTCAACTTTTACCAAACTTTTGTCTTACCACAAACTTGTTAAAGGGACTGTTAACCACGAATGACGAAAAAAGAAAAGTTCTAAAATACCGTATTTTTTTACAATTATTAGTTTATATTGATTAAAATATCATTACTGGTATATAAAATTACTTGAAAAAAGTTCATATTTTCAGTATATACAGTAATAAAATTTTGCGATGTGAAATCGAAAGTACATCGCGAAATAATAAATAACGCAAGTAGATTGATCATTTTATATATAAAATATATACAATTCACTACGCATGCACAATTTGCATTCCTGGGTTTACCACATGACGATGATGATCAGACTACTTGCGTTATTTAAAGTTAACTGGTAGTTACCTGGAGACATACCCAGTAAAAAAAAAATAAAAAAATTCAAGTAATGTTATATACCAGTCATGATATTTTAATCAATATAAACTAATAATTGTAAAAAAATATGGTATTTTAGAACTTTTTTTTTTTCGTCATTCGTTGTTTACAGTCCCTTTAAAACCAACTTCTAAAATAAAGACTTAATTTAGACAATAAGTGCACACATAATTGACAAATCAACCTTTAGTAAACCATTGTCTTTAAAATATGTGATTCTTACTTTTTCTATCATTTAATACACAAGAATACAAAAAGGCCAATCACACACTGATAAACCTGAAAAAATAAATTGTTATAATATTATGTATGAACTATACATGGAGACTCCATTACTAAGTTAAGAGTTAAATAAAAGATAATCTACTATGTCTAGAACACTGACAGTGGAGACCTTGGCCTATAGCCTGCCAGATCTCAGGTTTAAAGTCTTATGAGTGTGCGACTGCAATTTCAATTGATTGTTTCAAAAAGGCTTTGTGGGATTATTTAAAAATAATCTACAAAATGACAGACCAGATAATGTGACCTGCAAAAGTAAACAATGTGACTGAATCATGTAAATGAATAGAACAAGAGGTCTAAAAGTCCTATAATGTTCATCTGAGACACGAAGGAACTCAGCTGTTTTGAGCAGGCAGGATTCACAAGGTTTCATAATAGTTTTAAAAGGAAAACTGCCCCTATAACTGGCATCAATGTTTGTTAAAAAACAAAAAATCATTTACGAACCCAGCCCAGATATTTACAATTTTTAATATTTTGAGAAAGTTTCACAAATAAAGTATAAAAATGACTTCTAGGGTCTTCAAATGGTTTTTCTGTAACCACAAACACAAAGCTGCCCTGCTACATGGTTGTCATGCTGGGGACGAAAGGTCAACACGATCATCCCCAATGAAAATATCCCAAACCCACCACAACAGGATCACCATGCAATCAACAGGTATGCTATCAGCTATAGCTCTGTGTGTGAATCCCTTGAAACACTTCCTCCCTGTGCTCACAGGAGAGGTCCTTTGACCATGATCTAAGGGTAAGCTAACCCGGAAAGCAGCCTCAAGTCCTGCAAAACCAGAAACATGGCTTCACAGCAGGTTCTATCAAACCATGGTGCCACGCAACACAGCCAAACATGACACTTTGAGTTGAAGACACAGAATTACGAGTATTGAGACTCTACAAAAGACCACCCGTTTCATCCTTGACCTTGGACTTCAAGTGTAGCGGGATCAAGATGAAGAAGTGGTCATGTTTTTCAATGGAAAGAAACCATAACTCACTCATCGGAGATATCATAAGAANAAACAATTTGTTGAAAAAACAACAACATGCAAACTCTTACCTGATTCTTTTGTATATACAATTTGTTATAAGACATTTTACATCACTAGACATAGAGTCAGAGACAGAACATACAGACTTTTAAACAGGTCCTTTCAATTTAAATTTTATCACAGATCGAATAATATAAATTTCATCAAACAGGGAATAAAAATATGTTGATATAATAAGAATACTTAAAATTAACATAACAAGGGTTGTCACCATAGGATGACATATGCCCCATTCTTCAACATTGTTCTAAACCTAAACGCAAAGTGTTTTTCCACATTTTTCGAAACCTAAACGCAAAGTGTGACGGAATTTCAGACAGACAGTGCGATCACTTTATGCCCACCTTCGGGGGCATAAAAATCATTACAACAAGGCTTGTCACCATAAGATGACATATGCCCCTTTTTCCACATTTTTCTCAACCTAAACACAAGGTGTTTTTCCACATTTTTCGAAACCTAAACGCAAATTGTGACAGAATTTCAGACAGACAGACAGACAGTTCGATCACTATATGCCCACCTTCGGGAGCACAAAAAGTGTTCCCAGCGAGAGCAAATTATCATAAAACTACTGAATTCATGGTTACCAATGACAGTAGTAACTTAGGCAAATCAAAGATGACTAAGCGAGTTTGGGGTAATATTTAACATGACATTTGTATTTTATGCATAATTTGCTCGTTTCACTTTATATTGGAGCCATTCTTGTTTATTTTTCTCTAAATTTCTGCTTGTATTCGAGTTTATTGTGTTATAAAATCTCATGTTCCAACAAAATGTCACATAATTTTGCAATGTAATTTATGCACCAACTTTCCACTTTCAAATTTCATATAAACTGTTCTTGATCATAATATCTATAGTCAATTAATTGCCTACAAGTATTCAACACCCGTCATTTTTCCACTTTTTCTAACAGTTCTTCTATGAGGCTTGAAATGCTTTTTGGGCAATGCTTGAATTGTAAAAACAAGGACAATTACAAACACTACGAATGGTTCTACAATGTCTTCAGAACAAGTTATATGTAACTTGAAATGCTGTTTGGGCAAGGCTTCAGTTGTAGGGTACAAAACAAGAACTGCTGGAGAGACTATTGATAATTCTATAATGTCCTAGAACATGTTCTGCAGTCTAAAGGCCTGGTTGGACATGCCCTGCATGGTAGACCCCAGGGCCTCCTGCATCAGTCTGTGCTGCTCCTGAAGTATCATGGTCCCGTCTGGGCCCAGCGCCACATGGATCAGTCCCGCGTCCATAGCATTCATAGAAGCCATCCGGTCCGAATCCTGCATGCCGTGTTGCACATGTATCATGTTACTGCCAGGCACCGTGAACACCTGATTCATAGAGTTAGTCATGATATTTCGAACGTTGCTGGAGGTGTTTGTTCCTGACATGTATAATGGATTTAAAGACATGTTTGATTGTATTGGTACGCTGACATGGTTTAAAATGTTCATATCTTGGGATGACGTTACTGCTGGGATTATCCCTGCTACGCTCATGCTCAGGTTTAGAGTATCCATTCCAAGAGACGTTGTAGCCCCTGAAAACGCTACATCGCCCATTTCCAAGGAAACTGAAGACATTCTCTTTGCGCCTGTCCCACCAGACTTCTTCACTTTTGATTGTTTATCGCTGGGATTTCCTACTAAAGAATTGACCACGTGGACCATATCTTGGGAAATCTGATGCATTTTTTCCATATGATTGTAGAAGAAGGTCTGATCTTGGAATTTCTCCTTACAAATATGGCAGTTAAATTTCCGGCTGTTAATATGAAACTGTTCGTGATCGAGCAAAGCCTGACGCTCTTTAAACTTCTTCCGGCAGAAGCTGCACTGATGGGCAGTCTCAACGTGGCACATTTTGTGTCGGTCAAGATTATCTTTGCGGGAGAATTTGCTGTCGCACAGATTGCACTGAAACTTCAGGTCTGAAACGTGTGTCTGCTCGTGACGCCGCAAACTCTTGCCATGCTTGAAAGACTTTCCGCAATACCTGGAACAAGTTGCAAATTGAACAAGACTAATGCCAAGCAATTATGTCCCCTACCGGCTCCACCATTGTCAGATTTAAAAAAAATATATTTGTTGCCATATCAACCAGAATTTTCGACGTAGGAACAAAATGAAATGATGTGCATAATGTCCATATTGCCATCTATCCATGTTTCAAGTTTCATGAAAAAATATGAAGAACTTTTAAAGTTATCCCAGGATCCAGAAAAGTGTGACAGACTGACAGACAGATTGACAGACAGACTGACTGACTGACAGACAGAGCGCAAACCATAAGTCCCCTCCAGTGAAACCGGTAGGGGACAATAACAGATAACCATTTATTTTACATCTATCAAAATAGACAGAACAATCTCTTCAATTGTATAGATAAATTTACAAGTAAGAAAATGACAACTTTAATATTTGCATGGTCTTTGGGCTTTTTGCAGTGACACCAACTTACTTCTGAACAAAAATAAAGATCAAATAATTATTAAGTAAATATTTTTGCACTAAATGTGAAATTTCGCAATCGATTATACAAAGCTCCAGATAACATTTTGGTCGAATTCTTATTTTACTCTTTATTTTAAAAATTAATTCTCATTTTACCCCCTATTTATAAAATTAATTCTTATATTATATTACGCCTTATTTGTTATATTAATTAAGCTGTTCTCTCGGACATTGAACCTGTATGTTTTTTTACCGCTTTAGATTCACAGTCATTTACGCATGAGCACAAACGTTCATCAATTATTGACGAAACCATGCATTGGTTACTTTGTTCTTGAGAATCTGATTGAAAGAATGCATGCAGCGTGGATTTTTGACACTGAAATGGCTTTTTTTGCCTTCCACGCTTCGATACACCGCTTCGGTGGCCATTTTGATTTTTATGTAAAACGATCACTGACATTACGGCCAGTTGGTCGCCGTTAAAGTCATATCAAAAAAACTATATTTAACATTTAATTGNCACAATCATAATGCTAGGTATCACCTGAATGTGGAACAACACAATCATAATGCTAGGTATCACCTGAATGTGGAACAACACAATCATAATGCTAGATATCGCCTGAATGTGGAACAACACAATTATACCATTAGGTATCATAAGCGTGACACATTACAGTGATTTGTTTCCTTCTTTACAAAGTACCAGAAAACGGCACTTTTCCCAATCGGAGAAAAAACTACACATTTTCCAATTGCCTTTAGAAAAAATCCCAATTGAGTATAATGCAACATTGAGTAAATTTCCCTATGCGGCTCTATGGTTTGAACCTACGTAAATATAATATTTACAACTTGACAACACTAAATTATCAATTTTAAGTTGATGATTTCACGAAAACAGTTTCCCCAATTTCAGGGTTTTTCATGCTTTAGATTTATTCTCAGTTCTGTGAGTGCATGTGGTTTAATAAATACAATTATAGATCTATAAAGTTTGAAGGGAATATAAGTTAAACTAAAGTCAAGATTTTCTCTCAAGGCCTTTAAGCGGAGGGGTGAATTTTAAAATCAGTGGTATCCATACATGCCAGACGTCCCGATCTCGGTGGGACAGTGCTGCTTTTGGGCCCTTTGTCCCGGCATCCCGATATGAGATGATTTGTCCAACATTCGTAAACAAGAGGCCCATGAGGGCCTTAATCGCTCTACTGGCTGGAATGTCAATGGAATGGAAAGTCAACATGCAAGGGAATACTGAAAACACAAATCCTTTCATCCTTGCCAAATGAATTATCAGATGGCTTATATTTTATTAAATTTTAAATTAATAATTGCAACCAATTAAACAACCTACTTAAACGCCTCGGACCAATACAAATTCAAGGGGAGATAATTCTAGACTTTTTACTCTGATGTTACCCATTTTCAATAGGGTGCGAGTCCTCATTAATATAAAGACACTGAACAAGTTTGAAAAGAATCAGATGAAAACTGTGGAGTTTATCGCGTAAACAAGAAAAAGTCTTACGCACGCACCGACGCACGCACGCACGGACGGTCTAATGTAACCCATTTTCAATAGGGTTCGAGTCCTCATTAATATAAAGACACTGAACAAGTTTGAAAAGAATCGGATGAAAACTGTGGAGTTTATCGCGTAAACAAGAAAAAGTCTAACG
>VMBQ01006226.1:16801-57045 GCA_007657795.1 Dreissena rostriformis | reverse complement strand
ATGACGTCGTTTCACCATAGCCACATACGGAAAACTGCGTCCTCATTGTTTTCATGTTTCTCAACGAACCGAAGCCATTTAAAACTCAGCCGAGATATAATAAGAATAAATGTTCTTAACATATGTCATGACGATTGGCCTTAATTTAACTTCAAGAGCGTTAACAATGATTCACCATAACCATATTCGGAAATCGGCCCTGAGCCCTGACGCACATGTTTTTCAATGAACCAGAATCATTTTCACACTCAGCCGATATATCATAACAACAAATGTTCTGAACAAGTTTCATTATGATGGGACTACAATTTGACTTCTGGTAGAGTGCAATCAAGGTTTCCACTTAAGCCATATTAGCAAAACTACCCCGCTCCCTGGCCACCATGTTTTTAACAAACCGGGATGATTTTAGAACTCAGCCGATATATCATAACAACAAATGCCCTGACCATCGTAATTAAATATTGTACTATTACCATTACTTCTTGAGTGTTAAATATGTAAATGTTGACGACGGACGAAAAGCAATCACAAAAGCTCACTATGTTCATGGTGTGCTCAGCTGAGCTAAAAACGAAATTGCGGACATCGTGATAGTCAGTAACATGAGCAAAACTATTTACACTGCTGCTGTTTCTAATTGTTGAGACATGTAAAGAAAGATAATACAGTCAGCCATAGGTAAACATATTACGCGTGTTTAAGTATGCTAAGGAATTATGTTCTATCGTTGTTTCTGCACACTTAGTTAGACTTAATTTACTTTATTTCTGGTGAGTTACTCTAACGTAATATCTCATTAACATCTGAAGATTTTTGAAAATGTTGGTCAGTTTTGGACAAAATGCTTTATAATGGTGTGTTAACCAATACCATAAAATAAGTGAGTCCATTTTTGTTAAATTATTCAATAAGTGACATATCTTCTCTTATACCCTTCAATCACTTGTGGTGAACTTAGTAGCATTCGATTAGTTCTAATAATGAAAAGAAAAAAACATACTATCTTTGTTTCCATAGCAACCAGTAATATTCTTTATTCTATCCAGTACTTTTGTTCACTTATATCAAAAGAATATCGTTTAATTTGTATCATTTATGCCACATGGGCAGTGGGTGTATACCTCAGTTTAGACAAATATATAAATGTTCAGAACTTGTATCATTGTATATGCTGTTGCTTGAACAATCACAAAGTATGTTTTTTATAAAAAGCTGAATTACAGATCTGTTAACCTGTGCTGCTTTAAATGTTATGGAATTGCCTTTAAATCGTGATACATATATACATACGTTGTTTTTACGTTTCCATGGCAAACATGATATTTGACTGATTTACGTTTTGTGTTTGACAATTAACAAATGTACTTTTAGTGAGCATTACAGTCACCAAATAGATCATAACATGTACTTCAAATCATCAAATCATGGTGCTTTTGTTTACAAAATGTCCGAAATCAGTGTTTCAGCTTCAAACATAAAAATCGTCATAACTTTGTAAAAAATAGGAATTAAGCTCTTACATTTCCGATTTTGATTTTTTAAATGTTGCACGTTCATGAGGAGCTACGAAGAAAAAGTCATTTTGTTAACTAGATGGGTCAACATCTCGTTCCCTTCCACATATATAAAATGGTTTGGCGCTTATATGTTATAGATACCGTTAAAAATGAAACGTCTAGGCGCGAAAAGTAATAGAGAAAAATGTAAAATTGGTATGGTATCAGTTTAAAGAAGGCGAAACATAACAGAGTATGAATTTAAAAAAAAATCATGCTTGCGAAATTTAATATGATACCCGAGAACAAATTTAATGCAGGGGTGGGGGTTCTAAACTGGATAATCTACGTTTTCGTAATTATTGTTGTTTTTACAATAACAAATATGTGTCAAATGGCTGAGCTTCTGTATTAAATTGCTAGTACACCTTCAGTATCATTACTTGTCAAAACTACACATGTATTTGAAATTGCAAACATTGATACAAACAGGAGACGGTCTTAAAGAATAAAACGCTGTGGTAGAATAGCTCATGATTGAACAAATCAAATGACATCGGAAAAATAATGTCCCACTGAGGAAAGTTCGAACGAGGTGTCATTCAACGCGTCATGCAAGTGCATGTGAATACAGGAAACTTGTCAATCGAGTAATTGTACTCCTAGAGTTCACATGCATATGCATCAGTGTCAATGACCTGTAATCTACGTGGATGTCTCCACGTTTAATGAACCGAATAGTATATGTTAGCAAAGCGTATTTTTATTTTAGCTAGATTATGGACAAAACTGTGTTTATTGACATAAATTATATTTCTACCTCTCGAGACACTCTACTCGTAAAAACGTGAATTAAATATTCGACTATGTCGTTCGTTAAATTTAAGGGTAAAGCCGTTGATATAACCAAGACGATAGACGACTTTGTTTCCTGCCGAAGGTTGCACAAACAATGCGCTGCTCTGTAGATGTCATCGCCAGTGAAGCTCTCTATATGTTGTAAACTTCACTAAAACGCGTTTATGTTTTTAACTTAACTGACTTTCTCTCTGTGTTTTCCACTGTACACAACTTCTATACATGTTTGCAGCTTCACAGACTTCTCACTATATTTTCAATAATGCTACACTTCTTCAAACGTTTACTGGTACATTAGAGTATGCACAATTTTGACAAACAAACAACACTTTTTCTTAAGTTTAAAAGTGCAGCAGATGGTTGTTTTAAATGCAACGCAATCCTGACTGTATTTCCAGCTCCACGTAACGGCACTGAATGTAAAGTTCACACATATCTGGTTGTTTCCAAATGTATCGTGAACGTGTCAGCTCGGGAAATAACTACGTTGAGTTATAGAAAGTCATGTCAATATGTATTGTGTCAGATTGTACATATGCATTTAATTGAACTTTAACTGTATGACATACAGTCCAACCTGTCCCAGCGACCACCTTTTAATAGAGACCACCTGTCCATAAAGACCACAGCGATTTCCTCCCGAACGATTTCACTATATATTGTACCTGCGAATAAAGCCCACCTGTGAACAAAGACCAAGGACCGCAATTTTACATTCCCAAAAATCCATTTTGATACCTAACACAGACCACTTTAATCATAACAATCAACGATTTCGCAACTTTCAATAACAAAAGGCCACCATGAAGCTGTGATAGTGACGTAAAAAACATCTAACTAGTAGACTCGTCTGTCGCTTTGGAGATATTGGCAAGTGCCAGTTTACTGGACTCGATAGCAGTTGTTTGTTTACTTAACACACATTGCTAATTGGTAGCAACCTGCTTCCGTCATGCATTTGACAGTTTGTCAAAAGTATAAGAAGTTGCCTTTGTATTTTAGTGACTCGCGATTAATTTACTAATCACCGAAAATATCAGAGAAAAGTTTGGGGTTTTCATCAACTCATTTGGGACATTTACGGTGCTGTTACAATTACAATGCCAATTACAAACATACATTTTGTATTCATTCCTATCTTAAATTTCGTGATAAGACGTGCATAGATTATCGATACGTAAATTGTCAGTTCAATTACATATACATGTATGTCAATAGTTATTTATACATGATATGATTAATGAAATAAATAATAAAAAACACAAGGAAATTGAAATAATAAATATAAAAACAAAACTTTGTTTTCAATCCTTTATTACATTATACATGCATGAGTATTCAACCATTTAAGCAATAAAGCACGTACATGGAAAGGAACCTGTTAAAAGCCTACTAGCATATTTTGCAAAGTTTCAATCAACCCTGCGAATAAAGACCATCTGTGAACAGAGACCACAACGACCAAATCCCTTGGGTTGTCTTTATTGCCAGGTTAGACTGTATATCTGAATTCGTCGTGAAACAATTAAGTGTATGTGACTCGACATGCTATATAATTTTCATCATATAGTGACAACCAGACAGTTCTTGTTGGCGAGTCGGCAAGTGACCTTACAGCGGCTGAAGCGTCAACGTCACTCGATTCCATCTCAATCATATTCGTATCCTGTTCCACTTGAGGTAAACCTTCTAACGTTTCGCTACTACCACCGCGCTGTTGACTCGCCCTTCTAGACGTTCGCAAATGCCCTAGCGTCGTCAAGACATGCTTGGCCGCATTTCTGAAAGGCCTGTTACTTGCTATGTAGAGTATCGGGTTCCATATGATGGAACACTTTGCAACCGCTGATGATGCTACCCAAAGCCATGTATGGAAAGCGTTCGTTTGTGACTTTATGCTGAGAAAAGCTTTTTAAAGGTTTCACTTAAGCCATATTAGCAAAACTGCCCCGCTCCCTGGCGGCTATGTTTTTCAACAAAAAACAATCATTTTCAAACTCAGCCGAGATGTCAACAGAACAAATGCCCTGACCAAGTTTGATGAAGATTGGACTTTAAATTTTACTTCAATAGTGTTAAAAAAGTTAAAGTTGACGTGCTGTTGACGTTAATAATAACAACATAAGTGGCGTCATCTTTTTGTACTGAACGTCGACCACGTGAGGCCAATACTATTATGGTATAAGTGAGTTGCCGATGCTTATTCATTTCCCTTGCGGAACTTCTTGCTTTATTGTAGCAAGTCCGATATCGCGCACAATTCGTGTATAGTAGTCATAATTGCATCTCTATTCACTACGTATAGATCACTTGGTGCGTAATGGGATTTTGCTTTTTAATTAATCAGTAAAAAATCACTTTCTCCACCAAAGGAGTTACGCACTTCGCAACTAGAATGTCTAAGAAATTTCGAAATAAACACGAGTAGGCAACCATTTTAATATAGACTTAATCCTGTTTAGAACACTGTTCCACCGTGCTTGTTCGACATTTTACATGAGGAGAACAAATCCGTTTTGCATCTTGTATACCTAATCTCTTCTGTGTTTCAATATTGTTAATCGTTCCTGTTTTGATTGTTTACTTTGTCTTAGTATCCACCGTTCTTGATATGTCAACGTATGCATTGTGATTGATTGGGCCATGATTACGCAAACTAAACCATTATGCCTTGGAAACGCAGAAAGAGTCCTAACAGATTACGTTAATTGAAATCCAATATGGCGCCCGCAATTTTATCTTTGACCGGAAACCTCATCGATGAAACAATTACGGGAATAAATAGTCTTAAAAGTACTCATATACTATATATATACGGCAAACACTAATATCCTCTAATTATTGACTGTTAGTTTAATTACTTGTGTGATTAAACGTACAAATCTCAACACAAACAATGGCATTGATGTTGTCAAACGCGAAGGCGGCCTATTGAAATATGCCACATCGATGGTGTAAGCACCAGTAATGGTTATTAAATCATTTACGTTTGTTCAAACATCCATGATGTTTTGAAACCGTAGACTGTAGTCTATCTACAATTATTCAGTTTGTTCGATCAAAAGCTCAAAATGGGTTAGGAAAGTCCTCGTGTTATAGTCACTTTGTACAATATCGCGTACTCTGAAGCGCGTACGTCGTATATCCATAGTATGTGGACGTCTGTGGATATTTTAAAGTTCGTCAGGTTTTAAAGTCAGATAATAAAATGTAGAAAGGGACACAAACATAACACATAATCCTGTTTCTAATAAAACTGTATAATCGAACTTTCGCCATTTACAGTCGTCAGTTATTCTGGACTAATATAATAATCTATGTATGTGTCATAGTGGGCTCTTGTTTCGTTGTATGTCCATGGTAGATGGACTTTGTTTCCAGCGCTATTTTCAATGTTTTAAAGTCACATAAAGGTTTGTAGAAAAGAACGCAAACGAACCACTAAAATACAAAACCCAGTTTCCACTTAAATTGTAAGACATACTGGCTTTTATTGTCTTTTACTCTAAACAAATATCATAATTCATGTCTTTATCACATGAATCTAATAGTTATATATTTCGCGTTTTAAAAGCAACACTTTTTAAAACAAGTAAACCTGAACTTACACAAACAACTACTCAATTGAAATAAAAGGTCAAAGGTCAAACAAACACAATCCAAGCACCCACAGCCAAGCGTTGGCATCCGCTATGCGGTGCTCTTGTTTGTTTAATTACTTCCTTAATAATAAGAAATACCGTATGGCAAATTTACTGATAAATCCTGGGTTCGTCATCTACAAACGAATGTAAACCAAATATGTGTTTGAAGTGCGCATGCGTTTGTACGACGGTAATATCGGGAGTCATTTAAGGGAGTTAATTTGCCACTGTACATGAGTATTCTCCGGACATTTATATAATTGGAAACAACTTAGAGTTAAACTGATGCTTTTCTTAATAGAAACGTTAACATGATGTTAATGCATTAGGTTGATGGTCAAATATGTCGTCTTATGCGTGTGTAAATAGAGTTATAATGTGTTTCCAATATCAGTGCAAACTCTAAACACTTCTCAATTGATCATTTGCTGTTTAACGTTTCTATAATGACAGTAATAACATTTCTTTTTAAAGTTTAATGCATATATTCCCCTGAAAGTATTCTGCTCTCACTTTAAATTAATTTAGATGATTGTCTGGCAGTTGATCAGTTGCAAGCAGAAAAACTGTGAACAGAATATGCTGGTATAATCACATTTCCTTTGCACATCTTTGAGAAAGCTAACAATGACATGTACGCAATGACTATACCATTCGTAATGACAACACAATGGATGTGTCAGCAATGTGATAAATTATATTTGATGACGTTTATAAGAATACATTTTTATGTTTCTAATCTTGTCATAATTTCTATTTGTGGTAGTTTTTCTTGGATTCATTAAACTTTTATGAGGGTCAGTAGCTGGGAGTTAGATGCGTGCAACTACTATGTGTGGATGTTCATATAAATGATCAAGTTGGCAATATTACAATTGTTGTCTTAAGCTGCATTTATTCGTGTAAATATGTATTTCTGCAACAAATACAAATTGGTCAAAACGACAAACTGCAAACACCAAAAGATTTGCTCATTATTATCAGGTATGATATAACATGCACACACCATTGTTTACCTTATATATGTTAGGCATTTATAATAGTGTTTCCCTGTAATAAAAAACAACCTGTGTATCTTCGGCAAAAGTATGAGGATTTGTTTATTTATAAAAAAGCCCGCATACTATTGTATTTACAAACAATGGTATAACGTTACAGAATGGACAACAGTTTAAGCTCGTAATGAAGCAGTCATGCTTGGGACGAGATTAGCATGTTACCAGAAAAATTCTTCATTGTTGTCGGCAAAGAATACGTATATAATTAAGTAATAAATAAGCATTATATTTAATATTATTGTTTTGATTGAAAACATTGACTATGCTATCATATAGTAAAATGTCTGTGATTAATGTTTATTTCTTACTCGGGATCTTTCGGATGATTTTAGGATATTTCATTATGTTTTCCGTACTCTGAATGATGCTCTTATTTATTGATTGAATGTTATTTCTATTGCTGCGTTCAGCGTTAATTATTAAATATATTCCTTGTCTGGTTGTTGATTATATTAATTAAAAACCAACGATCTTGTCTAAGGTGGTCCAAAGTTTATTTTCTGCAAGACAAGATAATATTTAATTTTATCACATATATATATTAAACTAGTATAAATATGCATATGCATGCACAGTTTATAAAAGTATCTTATGTAAAATTTGTAATAAAACATTTCCACAGAAATTTCCATTAACGTAAATAAAAAACAATCAAAAAATATATCTTTAAGTACCTGTTATATAATATAAGTCTGCGGTCTAGTAATTAAATTAAATTATACGTAATTGTTTCCATACCAAATAATCCTTTAGAATTAACAATATAATATCATCAACTATTATAATAAAATCAAAATACACTTGATATTATTTCTTAACAATAAATTGCCGAACTAAGTAAAATAATACAAACAACAAAATAAATATCCAAAATGTAGATTACTACATTTACCAATACCTGCAAGACAAGATGACTAATAACCGCAAGACAACATATTTAATAAGAGTATTTGGATGATTTGATCGTGATTAATCGACAACCTCCGGAATATCCGTAAGATAGTTCTTTTGTGTGTTATTAATAGTTTTTCCCTTTTATGGCAAGTCGTTTTAACCTTTTTCCTGGTTTACATCATACTCAAGCACTATGACTAATATTATTGGTATTGGAAACATGTGTTTCTCTGACCTCAAAACGTTTACAGTTATAGTTCGTTAAACACGGCCGAATTTCTGTCTTAAACCTATTAGCAAGAAAGAGACGGGTTTTTTTCCAAACATATCTTTACATGTTATCTGGGGATTGAGTTTTATTGTTTGTACTTGTAAACCATCTGTTATTCTCATATGATTGTGTTATATACAAATTATGCTTATTATAAAATAAAATTAACAATAACTAATGCATATATATATATTAATGAATCCATGAAGTTAGTATTATGTTTTCTTAAGGGATTACAATGCTCTGTTTGTTATGCATAGCTGAATGGTTCAGGGTAAAAAATGTACGAATCAAGAATATTTTGTTCATCTTGGTAATATAATTGGATTAATTATTGGTTGCAATTTTCTAAAGATAAAGTTTAATTAGAAAATAAAAATGTAATTAAAGATCACATGTTAGAATAAGTTTAATTGCAATAAACAAATGTTTGGTCTCCAGTATGTGATGTATTATTGATGTTGTTGTAGAAGGTTGCTAAGTGGTATCAGACATTTTTTGTTTTTATATTTGCAGATCTTCACAAATGAATTGTGCAAATCACAATTTACATCTAACTAATGTTAGTTTTGATTGTGTGTGGATGATAAAATGGAAAATATCTTGTGTTCATTTTGTTTTAAGATTGGCATTTTTGTAAACAGATAAGGTGTTTGATTGCGGACTTCACATGTCATTTTACATCAAAGAATTTAAAAAAATACATTTTGATATGTATGTATGAATTGGTAGAACTTTATGACATTGACGTATATTGTTTATAATCAGTCAGTCAGCCATAGGTAAACATATTACGCGTGTTATAGTATGTTAAGGAATTATGTTCTATCGTTGTTTCTGCACACTTGGTTAGATACTTGTATTTTTATGTGTACTCAGTACTATTTACATTTTTTTTCCATTTTACTCTTCTTATTGTGCACAATGTCTATAAGAAGGTGTAAACATGTTTTTTTCCCACTGCAACGATTGATTCTAAATGTTTTGTACTCATCACATATGTAGAGTACATGTGAAACGTTTGAACAAAACATTATTTATTTCTGGTGAGTTACTCTAACGTAATATCTCAACAACATGTGAAGATTTCTGAAAATGTTGGTCAGTTTTGGACAAAATGCTTTATAATGGTGTGTTAACCAATACCATAAAATAAGTGAGTCCATTTTTGTTAAATGATTCAATAAGTGACATGTATTCTCTTATACCCTTCAATCACTTGTGGTGTATTCAGTAGCATTCGAATAGTTCTAATAATGAAAAGAAAAAAAACATACTTTCTTTGTTTCCATAGCAACCAGTATAATTCTTGCTGTTTTGTACTGTTTCGGCAATCGGTCACTTGCCATAAATAAAGGACCAACTAATTGTTTGTAATAAGATTTCAATACTGCTCCAGCAGCTGGAGTTTCACTTCTTTATATTTATTATATCCCGTGTTATTGATCACTTATATCTTAATATTGTAACTATTAAAAACAAATATACATAACTCTTAATTTAGGAACAACATGTGCTTTGATTTGCGGATATTTGAAAGAATATCGTTTTATTTGTATCATTTATGCCACATGGGCAGTGGGTGTATACATCAGTTTAGACAAATACATAAATGTTCAAAACGTGTATCATTGTATATGCTGTTGCTTAAACAATAAAAAAAAAGTATGTGTATAAAAAGCTGTATCACAGATCTGTCAACCTTTGCTGCTTTAAATTTTATGGAATAGCCTTCAAATCGTGATACATATATGCATACGTTTTTTTTTTTCTGGCAAACATGATATTTGACGCCTTGTCTGATTTACGTTATGTGTATGACAATTAACAAATGTACTTTTAGTGAGCATTACAGTCACCAAATAGATCATAACATGTACTGCAAATCATCAAATCATGGTGCTTTTGTTTACAAAATGTCCGAAATAAGTGTTACGGCTTCAAACATAAAAATTAGCATAACTTCGTCAAAAATAGGAATTAAGCGATTACATTTCAGATTTTGATTTTTTAAATGTTGCACTTTTATAAGGAGCTTAGAAGAAAAAGTCGTTTTGTTTACCAGATGGGTCAACATCTTGTTCCTTTCCACATACACAAAATGGCTTGGCACTTATATGTTATAAATACCGTTAAAAAATTAAACGTCTAGGCGTGAAAAGTAATCGAGTTAAATGTAAAATTGGTATGGTATCAGTTTAAAGAAGGTGAAACATAACAGAGTATGAATTTAAAAAAAAATCATGCATGCGAAATTTAATATCATACCCGAGAACAATTTTAATGCAGGGGTGGGTTTTCTAAACTGGATAATCCAAGTTTTCGTCATTATTTTTATTTTTACAATAACAAATATGTATCAAATGGCAGAGCTTCTGTATTGAGTTGCTAGAACACCTTCCGTATCATTACTTGTCAAAACTACACATATATTTGACATTCCAAACATTGATACAAACAGGAGACGGTCTTGAAGAATAAAAAACGCGGTGGTGGAATAGCTCATGATTGAACAAATCAAATGACATCGGAAAAATAATGTCCCACTAAAGAAAGCCTGTGAATACAGAAAACTTGTCAATCGAGTAATTGTGCTCCTAGAGTTCACATGCATATGCATCAATGTCAATGATCTGTAATCTGCGTGGATGTTGGCACGTTTAATGAACCGAATAGTATAATGTTAGCGCAGCGTATTTATTTTAGCTACATTAAGGACAAAAATGTGTTTATTGACATAAATTATATTTTTACCTCTCGAGACACTCTACATACAATTTATCTTGGTATTCCATTGTTCAGAAAGGCGCACGGACATATCGGACAATTAAAAGCATTCCTTAATTCCACACCTGTAATGAGAAAGGTCGTGGACGCAATATTGTTGGCTTTCAGTAGTGGCTATCAATTAATTCTAATAATGAAATTTAACAGCTTATATTTATTAAACGTGTACGCATCTTTTGTCGTAGCTAACAATTGTCCATGTTGACTTTGATTTCTTGTGATATAATCAACAACACATTAAAGCTTAATTGGTTACTTAAAGGAATGCAAACTTACGACAGTAGTTCCCTACCATTATAATTGTGATTTTGTCCAACGGTTTTACTTGTGTTAGTATAACACTTTTATTACATGTTAAAATTTTACCCAAATCTGTCAACAAGTTCCCGATGTAAGATACATGTTTCAAACCAAAAAAAAACGTTCATGTATTTAATGGATGTACGTTTTTAAACGGTACAGTTAAATTTGATTCGATTATCGTAAGCATGATAATAAGAACATTGTTTATCCGTCCAATCCTCTTACAAAATGCTTTGACTATTTCTTATGTTGTTTGTATTGAGCGTTTATCCACCGTTACATGAATCCCAACGTTTACAAATTTACGTTCAATCGTGTTCAATATTATATCCTGCAAATTGTCCTGAATGTATGTACGTTGTTAAACGACACATTAAGCTGTGATGAGGTGATCTCGATAATGAGTGTTGTATATGATTTTAGCTCCCTAAAAATTGCTAGTGAATATGCCTTTAACTCGCTATGCAATGCATTGACCGTTCCAGCTATCACAACTTTAATAATTAGTCTGTATTTGGAAAGTATAGACGTAAAATTGCTGTTTTGTGTATATAGTGTCCGTAATAATAATACATTTTTTAATCAGTTTTACTCAGTTTCAGTTTAAGCTTGGGCAAATTCAAAGTCTACAAACAAGTTTTAATTAATTTTAAGAAAAACCCGTTAACAATATTACAGTCTGTAATATACGAAATGTTACAGCGAAGCATACCAAAAACATGTCCCGCATCATTTGTCGAGTTCACTGTGTTCAATTGTATCAAATTACAGTCTGACAATACTAATATACCTTTTCAGATTTTCTAAGGCTCGCTACCTAACTAACTTGTCTACAAAATACAATATAATACATACAATACGACATAAACCATAAAATTATGTCAAAGCTTGGGTAAATGCATTGTTGATTAATTGAGTTTACACCGGGGAAAAATAAAACAGAACTTTAAACACATGTGCGAAATATTGTCTTATACTCTTCAGATACGAACATGCGGAGCATTTCTCAGCTCGACGTCCAAACAATACAATCGACGATATTCTGAACTTCTGGAAAAGTCCTGTTCTATGTGGTGAATTCTTTCGGACTAGAGTCATTCGACACGGGAAAAACAGCTTCGGTTTAGACATGTAATAAATTGGATGCCAAGTTTCATTAAAAAGCAGAGCCTTAGAAACGGTCATCAAGATGCATGCGTACTTTCACAATGAAAACTATTGGTGGTTATACATGGACTTGCTTTTGTGATCTAGTATACGAATGAACCGATAAAAACCGATATCGTCACATTATCTATAGCTGGATGTCCTCTCATAACGTAGCATACCTTCATTGCGCGTAGTACTTACTTTAAACAATGGAAGTGATGTCTAATACATTTCAAGTCGATTCCACCTGGAATAAAACCTACGAAACCTTTGCGAGCTCGGTATTCTACTCAATAGGAGCGTTATTTGTATTAATAACAATATTCGCTTTGATGGAGCACATTTTAATTATTTTATCGTTCCTGTTAACTCCAAAACTCCGGACACCTGACAATGTACTTTTCATGGGGCTATGCGCGACAGACGTTGCTTTGACATGTTTGTCATTACCGCTCGTCGTGATATCGTGCTTCGCCAAGTCATGGGCATTTGGGCCGACCTGGTGCATCATTTACGCAAACATTACCACCGCGCTTGGATTAACGCAGATTACTTTGCTCGCGGCTATTGCAGTGGAACGTTACTTGGTAATTGTAAGGTTTTCTAGACTGATGTTACTCTCTCGGGCATGCGCACTCATCTTCTGTTGTATCTTGAACGGTTTCGGATGGGCGGCCGGCCCTGTGCTAGGATGGTCATCGTACAAGATCGAGAGCATCCAAATTGCATGTTCAGTTGATTGGGAAATGGTCACACCCGTGGGCTTATCGTACAGCATTTCCCTATTGACATTTTGCTGGCTTATTCCCCTGGTTATTATTTGCTTCGGATATGGATCCATTACATGCAAGGTAAGTTACATCAATGAATATAACAACCCAATAGTTGAAAAGTATTAATAACTTATATATGAATGTATTCAGATTGCGGCGTTGTTTATATTGTATCCACGCCAGGTCATTTTGTAAGAGATAACGCATCTATGCATTAAGGATAATTAGTAAACATCAGTACAAACAATTATGATGTTATTTGTAATACATTTATATATGCAGGTGTGTGCTTTATATGTTATTGATTGTTTCATCCATGCACTGTCAAATGCAAAATGCATTCTTTTGATACACTTATAATTTAGTTTATTTGTTTCTGAAACATGCATATATTTATTTAAAAAAGATAATATATTTTATATGGAGAATACTATAACTATGCTAGTGCCATCGTTAAGTTGAATGTATCCAACGACTTGAAGAGCGTCTCGTTGTGTAAGCTTTTTTTGAGACGAGTCGGATATCTTCACGTTCACAATTACACTAACATAGTATAATATTTATTATACATTTGTTTATAAAATATTTATTTAAAAAAGTATTTCGTGAGACAATCAAAATATTAGCGTTTTATTGTTAAAAGCAATAGCCAAAACCAAAACCGATTAAATTAAACGAATCGAACCTCGCGTATTATCTTAATAATGTGTGTGATCTATCCCGGCTACGCCACACGAAATAGTCTTAAACAATCCTACGAAAAAGCACATAACAAGACAAAATATGGCTTAATGCCTGGATTCAAATGAAATCAGCATTTAAAATGTTACATACTCAAGAAAAAAAACACTGAATTCTTTTTTAAAACTTAAACTAGAAATTTCCCGGCCGCGGCCGACGCATATCCCCACGCCGCATGTTATTAGGAGATAATGGCTAGGACGGACTTGACGGATTGACGAAAAGGCAATTTTGGGTGGGTGTGGCCTATATGGGCGGGGCCCTGGGGTGGGTTATGTGGACATGGATGGTCGAGATAAAGCGCTCTGTATTGCATGACATCCGAAAAACATATATACAACGTAAAATTTTCATAAACCCAAGTATATACAAATTGTGCATAATATTGTCAAGTAAAAATGAACAGACAATAAAACAAACTGCTTCTTATATTGTTAACGCACTTGAAAAGGCGAACATTAATTGTTTTGAGCTTTGATATAACCTAGTTATGTGGGTTTCCAAAAGACTTAGTTCTGTTTTAAATAATTGTAAAAGTGTTCTTATGTTTAAAATGTAGTTTCCTACCGACAAAGTCCTCTATTTTGTTTCGATAGGGCCTACTACTAGGTATACAATTTATGTCAATTTATTGTAGGCCCTACCCATATAACCTAAATCCCGCTATACAATTTTAAGAATACTATACGAAGGTTTCTATGATTGTGTAGGTTAAATGCAGGGCCTATAAAATGTGTATGTTTATATGTATGATATGTATATGTATATGTTTGTGTATGTATGTGTATATATATATATGTAATATACATTTTCGCTCACTACATGCAAATGTTGTTCACTGTTTTAGCATGCTATTGTTAAGCTTCGTTTACCGCTCGATTATATGCTTACATGTTATGCCAACCAATTGTGCACACACCATTGTCTTGCATGGATTGTAATATATATGTGTCAGGGGCCGTAGGCCTATATCACAAATAAACAAACTTGAAACTTGAATTTTAAGTCAATTAGTTAATAAATGAAGAAGTTATGTTAAAATAAAATGTTGGGTGGGCGTGGTTTATGTAGGCGGAGCGCCCTAGGGTTGGTAATGGGGCCTTGCATAGTTGGGATCGACCGTATTGTTATAAGCGTCGTTCAGTATCAATTTGAAGTAAATCGGTGTAGAAATAATGAAGTTAATGTAAAATAACCTAAACAAAAACAAGTGAAAATCTCTGACCCGGCCCCATCCCAACCCCCATAACTTTTGACCCAGGGGTCAGATCGAAATTCCAAATAGTGCACTGTCGCTCATAGCTACCATGTGTTTAAGTTGAAGGTTGTAGTGCTAATATTGTAGGAGAAAATAGTGGCCTGGACGGACGGACGGACAGACGGCGGAGATAACCATATAATCCCCCCGCTCCAATTTGGAGCGTGGGGATAATTATGGTTTCAGCTAAGCAAAGTACCGCAACATAAAACATGCGTAGCCCTTTGTCAAGCTTGATGCAGCATTAATCCCGGCCGATATTATTAACTGAAGTCTGTATTTTATATATTTTATGTACATTATACTAACTGGCACATACAAGTCAAACATCTTCTAAATAATTCTCTACCCCGAAAGTTTGTTATTGAAAAACAATTCACCGTGTCAATTTTCATTTAGTGTTGTTTTCTTTCATGATGGGATGAAATTGCATACGGCATACACGATACATTTGTTCATCTGCCTTTTTCTATTTTAAAACAGATGATGTTTCAACGGGAAACTAATTGTGGATAGGCATTTTTTGATTAACTAACAGAGGAACACATTATTCAACAAAGATATTTCCTTTTAAATTCTACGTCAATGTATGTCGAAATGTAACAGAATAATGCACCACAATTATAAGATTTAATGCTCTTTTAAATCACTGGCACTGTTTGCATACTGTTTGCAATCCGTGCATTGTAAAACAAACACTCGAGTTAAAACATCGCCTTATTCGAGTACATTCTACATTAATAAAAAAATAAAGAATACAATCTCACCGGTTTTATTCGAGCCATATATTCCACAACTTTTTGTACTTGCATTTGTTAAGGCAACTAAGTGGTCCTCTCTGTACATGAAATACAGTGCAAAACAAGGTAGGCATGTAAAGCAAACGTTTACATGACACCTCGAGTTGGCATTTATAACATCATTTAGCTGTAGGATAAAAGAACATACCAATAAGTGTTATACTGCCCCTAAGAGTGTCAAGAATGCGTGAGTGTAAATAAAGCTATTTCCTGTTTTCTTCAATCGATATACAATATGAATATTACTATATATATCTGCATATGATAATTAGTGCAGACAATGTGACAATTTGTTATAAAGTCGCTAGATTCTCGGATTGTTCTTAGGTGATTGCGACGAGAAAACGAAGTTTAGTGAGCCTAAGCAATCGACGGGGAAGAAAATCAAGAGAACGAAAGGTTGCTATTACCGGGTTATGGATAACCGGTAAGGCTAAAATGAATTGTCATTTACAAATACATGGACATGGAAACAAATTGTTGTTGTTGTGTTTTCCCCTAACAGTTGACTGCAAATACCGCTATGTAAGAACGCTCTTAGTATTGTTCGGTGGAATAATCATTGTCATGCAACAAGTTTTAATCGTATTTGATATGATAATTTGAAATATTATGTAATGTCAAATACCGTTTAAGTATATTTGCATCATACTGTTTATCTTTAAATTTGTAGGAGCATTCGGGATATCATGGCCACCGTACTCTATAATAGCTTTTCTCAGCATAGCGTCACACACGGAAGCTATCCCTACATGGCTTTGGGTAACATCATTAGCGGTTGCAAAGTGTTCAATCATATGGAACCCGATTATCTACAAAGCAAGGAACAGACCTTTCAGAAATGCGGCCAAGAATGTCTTGACGAACGTCTAGAAGGGCGAGTCAACAACGTAGTGGTTGTGGCGATACGTTAGAAGCAATACCTCAAGTGGAACAGGATACGAATATGGGTGAGATGGAATCTACTTACGTTGACGCATCAGCCGTTGTTATGTCCTTAGCCGACTCGCCAACAAGAACTGTGTGGTTGTCTCTAAATGATGAAATTTAATAAGCATGTAGAGTCACGTACATTTAACTGTTTCACGAAGAATACATATATATGGCATTCAGTTAAAGTGCAATTCATTGCATATGTACAATTTGACAAAGTATACATTGACATGACTTTCAAAAACTTAACTTCGTTATTTCCCGAGCTGCCACGTTCACGATACATTTGCAAACAAACATATATTTGCGAAATCTTCATACAGTGCCGTTACGTGGAGCTGGAAAGACAGTTAGAATGGCGGTGCAGTTAAAACAACCATCTACTGCAATTTCAAACGTTTGAAGAAGTGTTGTTTGATTGTCGACTAAGTGCATACTCTAATGTACCAGTAAACGTGTGAAGAAGTGTAGCGTAATTGAAAATATATTGAGAAGTTTGTGAAGCTGAAACATGTCAAGAAGTTGAGTGAAATGGAAAATATAGAGAGAAAGTCAGTTTAGTAACAAACAAACACCATATTTACTGAAGTTGGCAACATATAGAGAACTTCACTGACGATGACATCTACAGAGAGGCACATTTAAAATAAAGCATACTGTGCAGTTATATTAGTATTTAAATTTTAAAGCATATTTTTAACATAGCTGCACATGTACAATCCTACTTTCGCGGATAGCAGTTGTTGTCAATTATGACATGACTGGAAGTGTTCAAACCCACTTTGTTGAATTTGTTGTTAATTAAACATGTCTGCAAGTGCACAATGCTACGGTTGCGTGTAGCATTTGTTGTTTATAAATTTATTCTTGGTAATTAATACTAAGCAAGTATTGCAGCCATTCGTGCTAATTAATACCAAGGGAGTATTTCTGTTTTACTGAATAACTAGATGAATGATGATATTTGGAAAATAGATAATTATTAATTGAAAACAATATCATAAATATCTACCTCAAACATAATCATCCTTATCTTACATCGTGTTATGACTATTTTTATGTTTAAAAAAAATATTTCACGAAATTGATTTAATTATGTACTGAAAATGAACTTTTTTTGGAAAGGGGGATATTCTTAAGTGCCCTTTTTATATAATATATATTTACATTTCGCTTTTAAATCGATATGCTATTAATCGCACCTGAATTAAAAATTTTAAAGACCGTTACTTGCATACACGAAATGAGTTATTTTTAATACACGGTTTCTGATACCATGATATATATAATGAGTTTGTACAATTCTATATCAAAGATCGTAGCTACGTTGCTAAATGTCCTGAATTATCATCTATTGTTTTAGGTCCAATTATAATCAGTTGCCTGAATGGCGCTACTTGTAAATACATCTCGATCACTTTATATATTAATTATGTCTTAAATTGAATACTAACTTATGAGATAATCAATCCGCAAATGAACAGTGTTGTTCTGTATTATAATTGTTATTAGTAATATGTTGGACAAATATTCAACACATATATACATCAACATATCAATTTTCGTCTGCTAAGGTGTGTTGTTTTGACGTTATTAGTTGCAAATGTTTGTTCAACGCTGAAGCTGGTTTGTATTTATCGCTTTTGTAAAGTATGCATCCGCAATATTTGATACTGGGTTCATTATTAAATTATTCTTAAAACTATTGACATTTACTTTGAATGGGATTATTTCCAATGCAGCTGGTGTTATTATTCCACTTCGACATATTGTGGTCACATATAGAGCATGCATCAATCTAAAGGCTTGCAATGAAGCAAACCGTCTGAGGATAGTGTTAATGTAATCCCGAGAGCACATGTACTTAGAATAAACAACTTCAAGGAATCTAAGAACCAAGTTGCACCCAATGTAATGACATCGAGCTGTGCTCTCAACATGCTTTAAACAATAAACAAAAACTCAAATTACTCAAACAGTATAAACATATTGTTATTGATATTAGAATGTACAGTGAAACATTTGTTTCGCGGTACAGCTGTATGACAGTTCGAATGTATTAATTGTGGTACTGTTATTTTGTTTTCAACCGAATAAAACAAGTGGTTAATTGCCTAAAACAATTAAACAGAATCACAATAGAAAAACGTGTGTTCGCGGTATTTGAATTCAGAGCATCAAAATTATGTGTTATCAAATTAATATTAATTGCATTTAAACATTTGTTTACCAAAATGATTAAAACAAAGGTGGTCAAGCTATTCCCTGTTACAAAGTTAGTGGTGTGCAAACTTCGGCAGAAAACAAGGTCGGTTATCCTCTGGGTAATTTAACGTACAACATAGTTGTACGTTTATAACACGGTTTGACCCTATCTGATCCAATATCAAAATGAGTTAATATCGTAAGAATGTGTTTCAGACTGTACGGCTGCATTTGAGTTCTCGCAAATCTTGCAAACATCGTAAACAACTTCAACAGTAATAATACTATACCCGTAGTTCAAATTAAACTATTGCGATAAAATATCGTTACATAACGTGCGCGTTGCAAAGCCATCTCAGAATGGAAACATATGTTAAATATAAAACGCATGTTAAAGTTAATTAATTATTTTGCTTCAGTCCTCAACGAGCGGTCAGTGATATTGATAGCCAATACTGGCTCCTGTACACCCGCACTCGCGAGGCCAATAATATAACCATCACGTTGCAAATTAAACCAAGGTGGCATTTACAGGAAACGTCTTCTTAAGATTGACAAATCCGTTTTAACAGTTACCTTTCTCCATTATTAACTGGCACATATACAAACGTTAAGTATCCGTTACTTAATGGCGTGGTGTTTTTTTTCTCAGCCCATGTCAAGGGCGGCAATTGCACGTTACAACAAATTATTCCAATCATGAAGAAAGCGTTTAAATTCAGACATATCATACATGCAATGGGTAGAGTTCCTCCTAATTAACGACCGCAAGACATGCAAATTAAATATTGGAATTACGAGACTCGAGAAACGTTATCAGGAGACAAGTTATCAGTGTCATACACTAGTCTTTCAGTTAAGATGAGTTACACAGTGTATAAAGCCCAGGCCAAAACATACAACAAATCAAAAATTATACAATGATTAAATGGGTCACCGCCTTTGAACTGTCAATGAAAACAATTTGGAGTTGATATCCGTTTGAACGCCAGCGGAGAATAACACTTATATCACAATTAGTCACTAACATACACGTTTCAATAATCATGAACTGGATACAATCGCGAATAAATTTACATTTAATCCAATGTTCCCCATATTTATGTAGTATAGTTGTATATTTTTTTTCAATAAAGTCATATTTATATGCTAACATCCTGTAATTGTGTTAATGGCATCATGGGATTATTCTATAAATAGATTGTGATATCACGGCACAATTCATTCAGAAAGACTGTTGTTGATTTTAACGAGGGAATTGATTGAATGGCTGACACAAACGACAGAGTACGGTGTTCCGTTTGTGCAACTCATTGTGTCGCACGTTCGACATATGAAATAAAGCGCGAGATTACGATAAGAAGTATCCTGCCGTTACTCTTTACTGAATTGGATTATTATTATATTTTCTCTTTACGTTGTATAACATATACTTAAGATGTGCATGGGAAACATTTTTTCTGAAACAGCATAATGTAAAATTATGCCACAGTTTTAAATTACTTGGATTTTAATCTTGATAAAACCCCTTTTTCTAGTTTATTCAAGTGAGTTTGCTATGGTATACAATACAATACTGAAAAAACAAAAGTTATATTCATATAAGAATAGTCGAATTCCTCCGGAGATTGACGAGAACCAAGTCAATCATGCGGCAAACAAGGTAAGATAATCAGTCGCCCCCACTGTGACTGCTAGCATTGAGTTTGGCGCAGTAATTTACAGATAAACCACATTCTGTAATGTATATGTACCAATTCCAAAAGACATATTATTGGAATAATGAAATCCCAGGGACATTACGATTGGTTACACTATAATCGTTTTTTTACTAGTTTTGTTGTTAACATATAAATGGTAAATTAAAAACATCCTCTTACTTATTTATTGAAAATCATTAACGGGTAAGGCAGACGTTAACTGAGGGATAATGTTATGGGTATATTGAATAATTGGCTTATTCTTCGTGTACATTTCTGAAAACATATTTGCGGTTTTTAATACAGAAAATACAAACTCTGATGCGACACACCAGAATTCATAAACAACATATTACGAATAGTAATTCTGCAGTTGACTTAAGAAATTTATGTTTTCTATCATTTTACTGTAATACAAATAGTATATACACGCCATTCGTGTCATCGGAAGAATTTTTCATTAGCAAAAATGGATCGTTTATTTCAAGAGGACATTTTCTTAAAAGATGCAAATAAAACATTAAAATCACATCTTACATATGTAATTAACGGGGATTACCTGAAGGTTTTAGATCGTTGATTAACAAATAAACACTGGTGTTGTTTACGCCGGTCTCTTAATTGTTGCGTTTTAATGGTTAGTAATACAAAAAAATAAAATACCATTCTCTGTGGAACATGCCTAACGCTGAAACACCAAACGTTAACCATCACAGTTTCAAATATTTACTTATTCGTCAGGCTTGTGAACACGTCTGGTCTATTTACAAATAATTTAACGACGAAATCCGTAGTTAGATTGAAATAAACAGTGATTTAATGTTTATTAGATTATGTTGTTTATAACAATGTGTTAAATCCGCAAAAATTGTAACACAAAAAGTTTTGTTGCGAAGAAATTAACTCCTTTGGAAGAGAGACTGAAGATATACTGAATTATTATAATGCAAAATCTCATTACGCACCATGTGATGTATATGTAGTGAATACAGATGCAGTCTACCATTACACGAGTTGTGCGCGATAACGGACTTGCTACAATAAATCAGGAAGTTCCGAAATAAAAATGAATTAGCATCGGAAACTCACATATACCAAAATAGTATTGACTTAACGTTGGCGACGTTCATTGCAAAAAGGAGACGACACTAATGCTGTTATAACTAACAAAACGGCTTGATAGCATTCTAGATTGTAGCTGTAACATGATTGTCATTCATGAGAGTTAATACTGGGATTTTATATGACGAGAACATTCTCAAGTTTCAATATTAATTCTGACCAGCTGAATAAATTACCAAAGCGCCCCATATTCGTTACCAGATTTCGTTAAGATAAAACCAGTGCGCAAGAGTTACAGAGTAAACAGCACTGTCCCATATTCAGACACGGACGTTGTATTTTTTATGGTGTTCCGTGTTCATTTAGTTTCTTGAAAAATGCCTCACGTTTTGCGAAGTTGTGCGTTTGTGTTAGCTAAATGATTTATGTCAATATTGTGTTGGGTAATGCCATGGTGCGTGTATTTAGAATTGTTTTTTCATGTCTAAAAGAAATGTGCTTGACTCGGATAATATGTGTACAAATTACTTAAAAGTAACAATTTTTATTATTTAGCAAAAAACACTGTCTGTCAGGTCGGATCACACTGTAAAATCAATTCACAGCTTCATTGAAATTCACAAGTGTCATAATTGGAACAAAGATCCCTGATGTCGCTCAGCTAGTAATTAATATAAACTGATAGATCAAATGATATTGTTTTCAAAAGGAAACAAATGTTGTTTTTAAGACTAAACTATAATATTTAAATTGGAATATTCATAAAAAATCATAAAGCAAATAAATATATCTTTGTAACATATGTGTTTTTCTTTCACCAGACGGCACAGTTGGCTTAGTGGCTATTTTGCAGAAATAATAGTTCAAAGCCAGTTTTGAAATACATAATTTAATACTTACTATTTCGAACCGATGCACACGTCAATCTACTGCTCTCTCTTAAATTACAGCAACACTAATTTGGGAAACATGCTCAGCATAAACTCGATTGTCTCGTTATTGAAAATATATTTTATATGACGTCGTTTCACCATAGCCACATACGGAAAACTGCGTCCCCCTTGCTTCCATGTTTCTCAACGAACCGAAGCCATTTAAAACTCAGCCGAGATATAATAAGAATAAATGTTTTTACCATCTGTCATGAAGATTGGCCTAAATTTTACTTCAAGAGCTATAACAATGTTTCACTATAACCATATTAGGAAATCTGCTCCGAGCCCCGGCGAACATGTTTTTCAACGAACAAGAATCATTGTCACAATCAGCCGAGATACCCTTACAATAAATGTTCTGAACACGTTTCATTATGGTGGGACTACAATTTGACTTCCACTAGAGTGCGATCAAGGTTTCACTTAAGCCATATTAGAAAAACTGCCCCGCTCCCTGGCCACCATGTTTTTAACAAACCGGGATCATTTTAGAGCTCAGCCCATATATCATAACAACAAATCAACTGACAATCGTAAATGAAGATTGTACTATATCAATTACTTTTGGAGTGTAAAATAAGTAAATGTTGACGACGGACGACGTTCAAAAAGCGACGGACGAAAAGTAATCACAAAAGCTCACTATGTTCATGGTGAGTTCAGCTGAGCTAAACACTAAATGGCGGACATCTTGATAGTCAGTAACATAAGCAAAACTATATATACCGCTGCTGTTTCTAGTTGTTGGGACATGTAAAGAAAGATACTGCTGATAATATGAAATAATTTAAATCATTGAACACACCTTTTTTGTCTGAATGATGAGAATATGATAGTGAAAGGACAAGGATAATACAAACGAAATTATGTCAATTTTTCTTTTGATACATAATGTGCACTGAATAAATAAATGTGACTCTCAAAACTTTGAGCTGAAGAGTCATGACTCTTGTGATTTGAATATTAGGGAAACCCATTTTCAACATTTATCTAGGGGAATAACTTGTTTTAATTTATAACAAATGATGATAAAAACAAACACACATGCACCACTGCATATAATAAGGAATAATGCATGCACATATTAATGCTGTGCCTTGAAATAAATTATGTATGATAACATTCCCTGACAAACGTTCGGCGAACACAAATATTGAAAGATATCTATGGTGATTTCAGTATATAAAATATATAATAAGACATGTGACTAGTTTCGAATCAAACTTAACATTCAAAGGCATATACATTGTGACTTAAACGATCATGCAAACATGTATGTTTATCTGTAATTACAAGTAATAATTAAAGCTGAACTATTTTTAAAAAGCTGTATCTTTAGCTTTTACCATTGGACCCTTTATATAATAACAATAAGGCAAACACTGAACGGTGTTAATTATTGTTTCAAACAGAGAATATTTGTACAAAGACTTGGCAAGACCAAATTTTGAACGTATGTGATGTACACACATCATACCATTTAGCGCTGTTTTATCGTTGGGTTAAACACACCCCAAATATAATGTTCCATATGAATTGTTCAAACTTTACAACTATTCCTTTTGTAGTTTAAGATAGTATACTTGTATTTCAAAATGTTGCAAACAACTTCTGTCAAGTGTTTTGTTCCATCAACATTAAGAATATGTACATTAACCTTCGATGTCTAAAGTAAGCTTTCGACAGTATAAACGGAAGCAGTTTGTTGAAAACAGATCTGATTCGGTCTGGATGGGTCTATGTGAAAAATCCCAAAGTACATCATTAACATGTACGTGTTTAGGAATGATTTATGGAGGACAGTTCAGGCCATGTAGATTGAAGCAATTTGTACAAAACAGATCCGGCTGTGACTGGCTGGGACGGGTTGGATGTACATGGGAAGCTACAAAGTAAATCAACAGCTTGGGAAACAATTATGTGTAATGCTTATCGTAAGCACGACATTAAAATGGACATTAATTGCATTCATAATGTTCACATATTTGTTACCGAGATACTGCCACATCTGCTCAACAAATAACGACATTAAAATTCAGACTAATTACATTAATAATTTTCACAGAATTTTTACTGAGATTCTTAAACATCCGCTAAACAGATAACTTCAATCATAATGTAAGAACGGGCATTGATTAATAAGCAGCATTACTTTGTATTCTTATGATTTTTAAATATTCATGTTATTGTTAAACAAGCTGTCAAGAACGAAGAAGTAACATGTTTCTGGCACAGAAGCAACTCAAACAAGATGGAACGTTGCTAACATTACTATTTGTATTAAAATATGACATATTTAAATGGTATGATTACGATATTTGTTTTCTATAGATTGCATTTCCATTCTTATCAAACGATTTCGAACATATACATAATTAAATACTTCATATTTTCTTATAAAAAACATGATTTTCAGTGAATTAATTGAAGTATTGTCGGTGGAATTTGGCTTAAAGATATGATAGGAACACCACACACACACACAGAAAACAACAGATCGTGAGTTGTTCATGACACTAGTGTTTTTAGTTAACACTTTATCAATTAATTAGATAAAACATATTCACGCATAGATGTCAAAACGCTGTTATTGCACAAAAATGTCAAGTAAACAATGATATGTCGCAGATTTTACGCAACAGACATTGTATTTTACACAGAAAGCATGATAATTGTTAATGTATACTACATATAGTTTACCCAAAGGACTTGTTTGGGCTGAAGAAACCGGAAAGCGCGAGTGGAAAATAATCTCGCTTTTGCGCGATCTCAGATTGGGCTCATGCGCTATCGCGATCTCGCATCGTTTTCTCCCATTGAATTTGAATCGATGTTTGATGGTTCAAAACATCATCTGAGATTGCGAGAATACAATGCGAGATCGCGAAATTACGACGCCAGTTTATGATAATACAGACACGGAATTAAAGGGAAGGAAATCCAACTGAGCACGTGCGCCTTCCCCTCCAAATGACCTTAAACTTTATATATTGTATATGTGGTCCCCTTATTCTGAACAGTATGGCTGATTGATGGTCAATGCCTTAAGGCACATTTGAAGAAGAGCAGGGTATCCACAATCGCTGGGACATGCTTAAAATATAACTCCAACTCTCAGGTATAGCCCTTCATCCCACTTTACACCAATTCGGTCACACCTTAACGATCTTTTTCGCTATAAGAAAAATTAAGCGGGACATACATGGCACTATGAGCATACATGCTTGCAGTTGACTAGTAGATCCGGATCGCTCATTCATTATACCGCTTTGTGTACACGGTAGTGACATCGCTTGCTTGATTGAAATGTTATACTACAATATTATTTCTGTCAGGAAATGAATTTAAGGCATATTCAATGATAATTACCCATTTGTACCTTTGTTCATGACTATTACATGGTATATACAATGTTGGTATTCTATGGTATATGATGGTACTGCTATGATAAATGTATACATAATATGCATGCGTGAATGTTTATATGAATTTCTGAATAAAATTATGAATTAAAAATAATATCAGGTACCGCTTAAAACTCATTCGCCTGACAGTAATGATCCAGGCCTTTGCCCAGAATTGTGTTATGGAAAAGGGAACACATAATTGTTATTGANTAAGTACCCATTTGTACCCTTGTTCATGACTATTACATGTTATATACAATGTTGGTATATGCTAGTGTATGATGGTACTGCTATGATAAATGTATACATAATATGCATGCGTGAATGTTTATATGAATTTCTCAATAACATTGTATAAATTAAAAATAATATCAGGTTCCTCTTCAAACGCATTCGCGTCACAGTAATGATCCAGGACTTTCCCCAGAATTGTGTTCTGGAAAAGGTAACACATAATTGTTATTGAGGCTTCTGTTGTTGGATGAGGTGGTCCCTCCTTCAATATTTATTTTTTTTACCCGTTTGATACAGCTAAATCAAGATAATCATCTGCTAATCAAAGCACAAAAGTGGTTGCGACGATGAGTTTTTTTGCATTATGTTATAATACATTGTATTTGAATATACATCTTTACAATTAAAACATTGGAAGATTGCGTTCGTGAAAACTTATTATAAAAAAAAATCATATCACTAGTAATCTGTGTCCGTAATATGCAATATGATACAAATTTTGATGTATTGGTTGGTTGCTTGACTGGTTGGTTGGTGGATTGATTTGATTAGATTGTTGGTTTGTTGCTTGCTTGATTGATTTATTGATTGATTGTTTGATTGATTGATCAGGTGTGAGGTGGTGATATCAATTTTCCTGTTTTGCATCGTAATATTGCAACCTTGTTCTGTTATTTGGCTCCTTCGTATCGTGTTCTCGCGCTTTATGACAGATGAGTTGCACTAACGGAAAACCGTACTATGTCTTCTGTGTCAGACATCCAATCAATTCCCTCGTTAAAATCAACAATGGTCTTTTTGAATTAATAGGGACGTGATATCACCAACTATTTAAAGACTGATCACATGATGCCATTATATAATACATATTTATGGCATAGTTTTGTCACACACGCATGAAAAAAAGAACATGAAGACGATTTGTTTTGTACTATAAAACACTTTTTAAAAATGTTTTTATATAACATACATGTAATCCATAATACCGTGCGTATGTACACGTATTTATATAGACTAGACATAAGTACATATACAATATAAATATGTTTGTGTACAATATAAATATGTATCAATTACAACAAATACAGGATTAAGAAATAAATATGACCTTATTGATTCAGAACACAAATATACAACTTTTCTACATAAATATGTGAAAATTTAATTTAAATATAAATGTTTTAGCGATTCTATTCAGTTTATGATTATTCAAACGTGTATATCCGTGACTAATTCTGAGATCTCGCGTTTAAACTAGTATAAACTGCAAATTAATTGCATTGACAGTTCAAAGGCGGGGACCCATTTAATGGTGGTATATTTTGTGGTGTGTTTCATGTGTTGGCCTGAATTGCATGGAATATGTCACTCATCTTAATAAAAAGACTAGCGGACTCCACCTGAAACTTTTCTCCTGATAACGTTTCTCGAGTCTCGTTATTCCAAAATGTAATATGCATGCCTTGCGATCTTTAATTAGAAGGAGCTCTATCCATTGCATGTATGATATGCCTTAATTAAAACGCTTTTTAAATTCTTGGAATTAATTTGTTGTAACGTGCGATTGCCGTCAATGACATGTACTGAGCTAAAACACCACGCCATTAATTTACGAATACTAATAGTTAGTATATGTACCAGTTAATAATAGTGAAAAGTTACTGTTTAAACGGACTCGTCAATCTTTAGAAGACATTTCATGTAAATGTCACATTGGTTTAATTTGCAATATGATGGTTATAATATTGGCCTCGCGAGTGCGGGTGTACAGGAGCCAATATTGCCTATCAATATACATGACTACCTATAGAGGAGACTTTAGCACAATAATTAATTAACTTAAACACGTGTTTTATATTTAACTCAGGTTTTCATTCCAACAAATGGGTTTTCCATGCGCAATTAAAGTAACGATATTTTACACCTTTAATTTTTTGAACGCAAGGTTTATTTCTTTTACTTTTACCGTAGTTTACGATGTTCGCAAGATTTGCGAGTATTCACATGCAGCCGTAAAGTATGCAACCCGATCGTATACTATTTAGTCACCTTGATAGTGGATAAGACAGTTCAAACGTGAATTAAATATACGACATTTAATAAATGTAAGACCGTTGATATCCCCCAGACGATAGACGACATGCCTGTCCACAAACAAAACTTGTCGCACAACAGTAACAGGGAATTGCTTGACCACCTTTGAAATTGACATTTTTTAATAGAGTTGTTTAAAATCAATCAATATTAATTGTATTACACTTACTTCAAATGTTATTTATTCAAATACAACGAACACAGACTGTTTTCTATTGGTATTCGGTTTCATTGTTTGGTGCACTAAACAGGCCCACAATAAATACCTCCGAACTGTTACACAGCGGTACCGAGAAACATATGCACGTTGAACCACATTGAATATCAATAACAATGTGTTTATACTGATTGAGTAATGTGAGTTGTTTATTGTTTTTGTTTTACAGCAAGTCGAAAACAAAGCTCGAAGACATATCATTATGTGCACATTGGTCCTGGGAATTCCCTGAAGTTGTTGATTCTTATTACATGTGCTCTTGGGATTACACGACGATGTTGGTTTTTGGCAAGCTTTTATAGTGATGCAAGCACTTAATGTGACCGTAATTGAGAATTATTCTATTCAAGTAAATGCAAATAGTTTTAAAAATAATTAAATAATGAACCCATCATCGATAAATGCGGATGCCTTTTTTACAAAGGCGATAAATAAATCCAGATGGAGCGTTGAAATAACATGTGTAATTGATAACGATAAAAACAATTAAAAAAAACTAAGCAAACGGAAATTCATATGTAAGTAGATGCTGAATATCTGTTAAATATATTTATATTTAAAAAAACAGAACAACACTGGTGATTTGCGGATTTCATATCTTAAAACTTAGTATTTAATTTGAGTATATGAATAATTAATATATTAGTAATTACAGATTGTATTAAGAGTGTGTGTTCCAGATTTATTGACAAGTCTCCGCCATTCAGTAAAATGTGTATAATGAGACCTTAAACAATAGAAGACAATTCATGACATTAAGCAACGTACCAACAATATTTTATATATAATTTAGAGAAACCATTAGATATATCATGGTATCAGAAACCTTGTATTAACAATACTTTAGTTTGTGTATGCAAGTAACGGTTCATCTTTAATTCAGGCACAAAGTATAGCGTATCGATTTAAGAGCGAAATTAACATATATAGTAAATACAAATAGCACTTAAGAATAAAAACTATACAATATTGTAAATAAAACAATGAACATCTTACAAATGATGTAAAGATACAGTGGTTCCAATACAGAATAATTCATAGGATACTTCGAACAAATAGTATTTTGAACAAAATGAAAATTAATGATGATCCATTGTGTTCTATTAGCAAACAAAGTGAGGTGAGTTTAGAACATTTATTAAGGGAATCTTAGATAGCTAAATCAGTTATTGATGAAATTTTACCAGGAGAAGTTTTTCCTTTCATAATTAAAAAAACATTTTTTCCTTTGGTATTTAACAAAGTCAGCTAGAGCTATAAATACTGTGCTATTGTTTATTAAGCTATATTTATACAATTGTAAAATATATAAATTCATCCCAAGCAATACAGGAGCCCAGAAATACATAAAGTATGAATACAATAATTTAAGAAAACTCTCAATTAAACAAAATAATTCAGAATTATTCAACAGTGAATATGAATTGTTTAATATAATTTTAGGAAAACTTTACAATTTTGTACAAATACTATTTTTTAACTAAGAGAAACAATTTGTACTCTGTAAAGCAATTAAAGGTAGCCCCTGTGTGACATAATTAACAATTGCGTGTACCTATTGTTGTATGTCTATACCTATTTTGTATTTGAATATGCAGATACCATCTGCTCATTACAATTATACATACTTTAAATCTGTATATGTTCTTGAAAATGTCTTTTTTGAACATGTACCTAGTTTTGCTTAACTATCACTTTTGTCATCTGAATTTGAAAATACTATTTGTTTATTAGTGTTATAACAATTTATACATATTTAAATATGTATTCATACTTGAAAATGTCTTTTTTTTATTTTTTTTATTTATAAATACTTTTTTTTTTAACAAAATACAAAATAATACATACAATACGACATAAAACGTAAACTTATGGTCAAAGCTTGGATATCAACTTAAAAGAATTGTTGGTTATTTGAAAGCTTAAAACAGATGGTTTTGTTTTGAGTTCCGCTGATCAACACACACGTGCTTAATAGTTTCGTATACACTCATTATTATAACAATGCTATTGTATTTATCTGAACGTGGAATTTCAAAGCTCGACGTCAAATAAAAATACAATCGACGATAACTTGAACTTCTTAACTATACCATGTATATGTGTACACTTTTTCGGAATAGAGCTATACTGGTTAGAAATGGGCTTGCTTTTGTGATATAGAAAAGTAATGAGCCAATAGAAACCGATAGCGTAAAATTATCAATAGTTGGATGTTCTCTAATAACGTAGCATACCTTCACTGCGCGTTATACCAGCAACATGAAACACACGTTATTTGTTTGAGAATATAAATATATGGACTTTCAACAATGGAAGTGAAGTCGGATATAATTCGAGTCGATTCAACTTGGAATAAAACCTACGAAACTTCTCCGAGCTCGGTATATTACTCAATAGGAGCGTTATTTGTATTAGTAACAATATTCGCCTTGATGGAGCACATTTTAATTATTATAGCGTTCGTGTTAACTCCAAAACTCCGGACACCTGACAATGTACTTTTCATGGGGCTATGCGCGACAGACGTTGCTTTGACATGTTTTTCATTACCGCTCGTCGTGATATCGTGCTTCGCAAAGTCCTGGGCATTTGGGACAATCTGGTGCATCATTTACGCATATATCACCACCGCGCTTGGATTAACGCAGATAACTCTGCTTGCGGCTATTGCAGTGGAACGTTACTCGGTAATTGTAAGGTTTTCTAGACCGTTGTCTCTCTCACGGGCATGCGCACTCATCTTCTGTTGTATCTTGAACGGTTTCGGATGGGCGGCCGGGCCCTTGCTAGGATGGTCATCGTACAAGATCGAGAGCATCCAAATTGCATGTTCAGTTGATTGGGAAATGGTCACACCCGTGGGCTTATCGTACAGTATTTCTCTTTTGACATTCTGCTGGCTGATCCCCCTGGTAATTATTTGTTTCGGATATGGATCCATTACACGCAAGGTAAGTTCCGTAAAAGGAATAGAACAACTGCATAATTTAAAATTATTAATGAATTATATACACATGTTAGATTGCGCTATCGATTAAATTTTATCCAGGCCAGCTTATTGTTTAAGAGTAAAGGCATTATTACAATATGGATAATTATTATACATTAGTAAAATCAATAATGCTGGTATTTTTTAATATAAATGCAGGTTGATTCTCTAGATCTTATTTATGTTTCCTCCCTCTAATGTCAAAAATGCATAATGCATAGCAACAAATATATATATAAGTAATATTATGTTCGCAAAAGGGGCATCATTGAGGCTAACACCCTTTTTACACACTTACTGCTGAGTTTATTTGTTTCTAAAATATGTATATATGTATCGAACAAGATAATATTGTTTATAAAGATTACTATGTTAGTGTCAAGCCTCGCCGTATAAACCTGTATCCAACTCGTCGGATAAATTCAAATACACAATGGCATTTATAAAGTATTCTATTGCTACTACACTATTTATTAAAATCTTAAGTGAGACGATCAAAATATTATGTTTTAATTGTTAAAAGCAATAGCCAAAACAGATTAAAATAACGAATGATTCGAATCTCGCGTAATATCAAAATTATTTGTGATCTTTCCCGGCTACGCCACGCGAAATAGTCCTCAACAATTCAATGAATAAACAGAGTAACAAGACAAAATATCGCTATATGCCTCGATTCAAATTTAATCAGCATTCAAAATGTTACACACTTAACTAAAAAACGGAAGGTTTTTTGCAAATGTTAATTCTTTTTTTACCAAAATACCAAAAACAAAGATGGTTACCATTTTCAACTTACACAATGTGTACCCCTACGTCAAGCATTATGCAGCATTTATCCCTGTCGATATTGTTAATTTAAGTCTATGAACAACTCTACGTCTGACTCACTTTTAACTAACTGGCATATACAAGTCAAACCTCTACTGGATTATTTCTACTCACCAAAGTATTTGTATGGATATAAATCACCACGTTGATTTCTGTCTAGTTTTGTTTTCTTTCGTGATGAACTTAAAATGCATACGGCATACACTATATATTTGTTAATCGCCATCTCCCTTTTCCATGTTGAAACAGGTGATGTAAGCAGGTAAGTCTTCGTGGATAGACATCTAATAGTCTTATTTTATAATTGATTATTTTTGCTTTAAAATGCGTTTTTTGTCGCCATGAAATGTATGAGCAAGGTTGGTCTTTCCAGTAGATTTTCGCATTTTCCAATGGGAGTTTTCGTAGTCCAATGGGAGTTTTTGTTTTCCCCATGGTTTTTATCAAACTTTCTGCAAGGGATTTTCAAAACAAATTAAGGTTTATTTATGATTTGTTATCGAATTTAAGCATTGTAAAAGTATTTGTGATGATTTTCGCTCAATTTTCGTTGATAGAAAAAAATTACATGTTTTATATGCGCAAACAAATCCAATAAGAAAACAAACAATCTCAAGGGGAAATGAAAATATCCCATGGGAAAGGTTCTTTTGAAAAAAAACATTAATGAAAGAAATGGAATTATTATATACAAATCACCAATAAATGATCACAAAAAAGCATTTTATCGCAAATTTTATCTTAAATGTTGATATGTTTTAGGGAAAATGGTACTTAAGTTTGCGACATTCACACAAAGTGTTTCCGATTGCCGTTTAGAGATAAAGCATCGTGTGATTCAAGTACAATCTAGATTAATAAATACATATACCATGTAATCTCGCCGGTTTCATTTGAGCCATATAGTCCAACGCGTGTAATTACATTTTATTATAAATAAATAATCCACCCGTAACACCTGAACACGTCATATAATAATTCGACTTCGTTTCAAAATTCCCAGACAGTCGCGTCCTTGAACTGAATGATGCAATCCAGTGACGTTATATCAGCAGGCAAGCGCGTGCAGCTGGGCAATGTGTGTTTCATTCTGTAAATAAATCAAAAGAAACGCTGTATTGGATTGATAATTTACGGCTTTTATTCGTATACGGTACATTGATTTGAAATGTATTCATTCAATGAATGTATATATTGGAATTTAAGAACAAATCAATGAGAATGTTGATATATTTTTAAAAGGCCTCAACAAAAAGTTCGCTATGTACATGAAGTAGCAGCGCAAAGCAAAGAATGCATGTAAAGCAAACGATAACGTGACACCTAGAATTTGATTCTATTTAGCTGTAGGATAAAAGTAAATACCTATACTTGTTGCATTGCCCTTAAGAATGCAAAGAATGCGTAAATTATATTTCGTGTTTTCTTCATTGAAGGCAAATTATGCAATCGATACACAATATGAAAATGAATATATGCATATGTCAAATAGTTCAAATAATGTGTAAATGTGTTTTAAAGTCGCAAGACTCTTTGAATGTTTGTAGGTGATTGAGACGAAAAAACGAAGTTTAGTGAGTGTAAGCAATCGACGGATACGAAAATCAAGAGAACAAACGGTTGCTATTACCGGGTTATGGATAACCGGTAAGGGTAAAAGTAATTGTCATTTACAAATACATGACACCAATGGTTGTTGTTGTTTTTCTCCTTAAAAGTTGACCGGTAATAACGCTGTGTTAGGACACTCTGAGTATTGTGTGTTTGAATTATCCTTTTCGTGCAACTAGTATTAATCGCATTTCCTGTGATAATGTGCATACCAGTTAAAGTCTATTTTGAAAATAATGTTAATCTTAAATTTTCCAGGCGCTTTCGTGATATCATGGCTACCATACTCTATGATAGCTTTTCTCAGCATAATGTCACACACGAACGCTATACCTACATGGATTTGGGTAGCATCATCAGCGGTTGCAAAGTGTTCCATCATATGGAACCCGATTATCTACATTGCAAGGAACAGACCTTTCAGAAATGCGGCCAAGAATGTCTTGACGACGCTATGGCATATGCGAACGTCTAGAAGGGGGAGTCAACAACGCAGTGGTAGTGGCGATACGTTTGAAGTTTCACCCCACGTGGAACATGATACGAATATGATTGAAATGGAATCGACTGACGTTTACGCATCAGCCGATGTTAGGTCCTTAGCCGACTCGCCAACAAGAAGTGTGTGGTTGTTGCTAAATGATGAAAATTATATAGCATGTCGAGTCACATACATTTAATATGGTATCGTAATTGTTTCACGACGAATACAGATACAATTTTTAAAAATACACATATACCTGACTTGCAATAATTCAACGTAGTTATTTCCCGAGCTACCAGCTTCACGATAAATTTTCAAACTAACAGATATTTGCGAAACCTACATTCAGTGCTGTTAGGATAATGGTGCAGTAAAAACAACCATTTACTGCACTTGCAAACGTTTGAATAAGTGCTGTTTGTTTGTCGACATAGTGCATACTCTAATGTATCAATAAACGTTTGAAGACGTGTAGCTTTATTGAAATTATTTTGAGACGTTTTTGAAGTAGCAAACATGTTAAGAAGTTGAGTGAAATGGAAAACATACAGAGAAAGTCAGTTAAGATACAAACATTAACCATTTTTGTGAAGTTGGCAACATATAGAGATTTTTACTGACGAAAGCATCTAGAGAGAAGCGCATCAAAAATTNTGAGGATGTTGATATATTTTTAAAAGGCCTCAACAAAAAGTTCGCTATGTACATGAAGTAGCAGCGCAAAGCAAAGAATGCATGTAAAGCAAACGATAACGTGACACCTAGAATTTGATTCTATTTAGCTGTAGGATAAAAGTAAATACCTATACTTGTTGCATTGCCCTTAAGAATGCAAAGAATGCGTAAATTATATTTCGTGTTTTCTTCATTGAAGGCAAATTATGCAATCGATACACAATATGAAAATGAATATATGCATATGTCAAATAGTTCAAATAATGTGTAAATGTGTTTTAAAGTCGCAAGACTCTTTGAATGTTTGTAGGTGATTGAGACGAAAAAACGAAGTTTAGTGAGTGTAAGCAATCGACGGATACGAAAATCAAGAGAACAAACGGTTGCTATTACCGGGTTATGGATAACCGGTAAGGGTAAAAGTAATTGTCATTTACAAATACATGACACCAATGGTTGTTGTTGTTTTTCTCCTTAAAAGTTGACCGGTAATAACGCTGTGTTAGGACACTCTGAGTATTGTGTGTTTGAATTATCCTTTTCGTGCAACTAGTATTAATCGCATTTCCTGTGATAATGTGCATACCAGTTAAAGTCTATTTTGAAAATAATGTTAATCTTAAATTTTCCAGGCGCTTTCGTGATATCATGGCTACCATACTCTATGATAGCTTTTCTCAGCATAATGTCACACACGAACGCTATACCTACATGGCTTTGGGTAGCATCATCAGCGGTTGCAAAGTGTTCCATCATATGGAACCCGATTATCTACATTGCAAGGAACAGACCTTTCAGAAATGCGGCCAAGAATGTCTTGACGACGCTATGGCATATGCGAACGTCTAGAAGGGGGAGTCAACAACGCAGTGGTAGTGGCGATACGTTTGAAGTTTCACCCCACGTAGAACATGATACGAATATGATTGAAATGGAATCGACTGACGTTTACGCATCAGCCGATGCTAGGTCCTTAGCCGACTCGCCAACAAGAAGTATGTGGTTGTTGCTAAATGATGAAAAGTATATAGCATGTCGAGTCACATACATTTAATATGTTATCGTAATTGTTTCACGACGAATACAGATACAATTTTACAAAATACACATATACCTGACTTGCAATAATTCAACGTAGTTATTTCCCGAGCTACCAGCTTCACGATACATTTTCAAACAAACAGATATTTGCGAAACCTACATTCAGTGCTGTTAGGATAATGGTGCAGTAAAAACAACCATTTACTGCACTTGCAAACGTTTGAAGAAGTGCTGTTTGTTTGTCGACATAGTGCATACTCTAATGTATCAATAAACGTTTGAAGACGTGTAGCGTTATTGAAATTATTTTGAGAAGTTTTTGAAGTAGCAAACATGTTAAGAAGTTGAGTGAAATGAAAAACATACAGAGAACGTCAGTTAACATACAAACATAAACCATTTTTGTGAAGTTGGCAACATATAGAGCTTTTCACTGACGAAAGCATCTAGAGAGAAGCGCATCAAAAATTACGCATAACGTGCAGATGTACTAGTATTTAAATTGTATCAAATAATTTAAACATGGATGCAAATGACATGACTGTAAGTGTACACTCCTACTTGTTTTATTTTGTTGTTAATTAAACATATCAGAAAGTTTACAATACCACTTTTGCGTGAAGCATTTTTCATTAATAAATATTTTTTGGTAATTAATACTCAGGAAGTATTTCAGTATTTCAATAGAAAAGAAATCCGTGCTAAATAATACCAATAGAGTATTTCAGTATTTTCATTTAATAAATAAATGCATTATTAAACTTGAACCCTTAATGGAAGAGAATATCATTCATATAACCTTATCAATTGCCGTGTGCTTATGTGTGTTATGTTAAACGTTTTCGTTTTTCAACGCTAAAGCTGGATTTTATTTTTCTCATTTGTAAAGTATACATCAGCATTAATCGATGCTGGGTCCATTATTAAATTATTCTTAAAACTATTTGCATTTACCTCAAATAGACTAATTTCCAATACAGTTCTTGCATCAGTGTACAATCTTGCCGAACGAAAACAGTGCAAGGATAATGTTATTGTAATCCCAAGAGAACATGTACTTAAAATTAACAAATTCACGGAATTCTAAGGACCAAGTTGCACACAATGTAATGTCTTCGAACTTTGTTCCCGACTTGATTTAAACATTTAACAAATACTCAAATTACTCTTGAAGTAAACACATTGTTATTAATATTAGAAGGTTCAACGTACATTTGTTTCACGGTACAGCTGAGTAAAAGTTCGGATGTACTTATTGTGGTACTGTTATATATTTTTTAACCGAAAGCAGGATAAAACAAGCGGTTTGTTGCATCAAACAATGAAACTGAATCCCAATTAAAACAATGTCTGTTCGTGGTAATTGAATTAAGAACTTGTAAAGTATGTGTCATACAATTAATATTGATTGAATTCAAACAACTTAATAACCAAAATGTTCATTTAAAAGGTGGTTAAGCAATTCCCTTTTACTGTTGTGTGAAAGGTTTTGGTTGTGCAACCTGCATCAGGAAACACTGTCGTCTATCGTCTGGGGGATATCAACGGTCTTACGCTTACATTTAACTCACGACATAGTCGTATATTTAATTCACTTTTTTTCGTCTCATCCAATATCAAGGTAAATAAATATCGTAAGACTTTGTTGCAGACTGTATTGTTGCATGTCAGTACTCGCAAATCTTTTTGTTTTTAAAGATGAGTGACATATTGCATATAGTACAGGCCAATACATACAACACATCACAAACTATACAATCTACGATTAAATGAGGTCACCGCCTGTGCACTGTCAATTCAAAAAAAAATTGATTGTATATCATTATAAACGCCAAAAGGAGCCTTACACGTATCTCACAATAAGTCACTAATATACACGTTTGAATCATCATGAATTGGATCCCCATATTTATGTAGTATAGTTGTATAGTTGTGTTCAATAAAGTCATATTTATATGCTATTATCCTTTAATTGTTATTAATGATTGATATTTATATTGTTAACAAACAAAGTTATATATCGTTTATTTACTTTTGTAAATCTTATATCAATGCGTGTACATATGAACGATAATATATCATATAAAAGTTGTCCTGTACAAATATGTGTACTTAATGTTCGTATTTATGTTCTATATTTATAATTGTTTGTGGTAGTTATGCATATAATCAACGAGGCTATCATCAGTGTCTGAGAACATGTTTAATTAAAACAGCTGATAATGAAACTAATGTACTGTACTTACTACCACACATACATCAAAGAAACACTTTAAATGTAGTATTGACTTATAGTATCATTACTTTAAATCCAGAGAAGCGCAAAACGTTAGGTTGCGAATGAAATATACATTTGCTTATCCTAATTCCCTTGACTTAAGTAATTCATGTTCACTTTCATTTTTGACTGTAATATAAATAATATTTAAACTCCATTCGTGTCATCGGAAGAAACGTTTATGAGCCAAATTGGGTCGATTATTTAAAGTAGAAAATTACTTAAAACTTGTGTACATATGAAATTAATTTGGACGTTGATTTAACAATCAATCGTGTGTTAATNTTTTTTTCGTCTCATCCAATATCAAGGTAAATAAATATCGTAAGACTTTGTTGCAGACTATATTGGTGCATGTGAGTACTCGCAAATCTTTTGTTTTTAAAGATGAGTGACATATGGCATATAGTACAGGCCAATACATACAACGCATCACAAACTATACAATCTACGATTAAATGAGGTCACCGCCTGTGCACTGTCAATTCAAAAAATTGATTGTATATCATTATAAACGCCAAAAGGAGCCTTACGCGTATCTCACAATAAGTCACTTATATACACGTTTGTGTATCATTAATTGGATAGAATCGCGAATATATTTGAATTAAATTTAATGTTCCCCATATTTATGTAGTATAGTTGTATAGTTGTGTTCAATAAAGTCATATTTATATGCTATTATCATTTAATTGTTATTAATGATTGATATTTATATTGTTAACAAACAACGTTATATATCGTTTATTTACTTTTATCAATCTTATATCAATGCGTGTACATATGAACGATAATATATCATAGAAAAGTTGTCCTGTACAAATATGTGTACTTAATGTTCGTATTTATGTTCTATATTTATAATTGTTTGTGGTAGTTATGCATATCATCAACGAGGCTATCATCAGCGTCTGAGAACATGTTTAATTAAAATAGCTGATAATGAAACTAATGTACGGTACTTACTACCACGCATACATCAAAGAAACACTTTAAATGTAGTATTGACTTGTAGTATCATTACTTTAAATCCAGAGAAGCGCTAAACGTTAGGTTACGGAATGAAATATACATTTGCTAATTCTAATTCCTTTGACTTAAATAATTCATGTTCACTTTCATTTTTGACTGTAATATAAATAGTATTTAAACTCCATTCGTGTCATCGGAATTAACGTTTATGAGCCAAATTGGGTCGATTATTTAAAGTAGAAAATTACTTAAAACTTGTGTACATATGACATTAATTTGGACGTTGATTTAACAATCAATCGTGTGTTAATGCCGGTCTCTTAACTGTTGTGTTAAACTTGTGTTTTAATTTTAAAAAATAACATGTTCTCTATGTATCTGTCTTATAATTTTGCAGAATTATTTTGTGAAATTGTAATATTCATAAATCAAACTCAAATTGTCAAAAAACGTATTTGGGTGCAATTCATTGTTTTTACGGATTACTCTATGCTGAGTATTATGGCAGCAGTATTAACGCCACTTATATATTTTGACT